>CATIWK010314413.1:0-11074 GCA_949634005.1 Mallotus japonicus | reverse complement strand
AAAATCAAAATCAAGATTATACCTTGTGCATCTTATGTAACTGCTGTGAGTAGTGTGCCTAGGTATTTTGACTTGAGAAATGTTCCATCAACTACAATAATTGGAATGCAGTGCTGCCATCCATCTATGCTTGCTTTCAATGCCATGAAAGCATATAAAAATGTGTTGTCCTCAGTAGTTTTCAGATCCACAACTGAGCCGAGGTTGGTTTGCTGTATCATATACAAAAAACTCAAGAGAAACATGTAAGATTCTTCAGGATTTCCCCTAATACATTCAAGTGCTGCCTCTTTGGATCTATAAGCTTTCATGTAGCTTATTGAAATCCCAAATTCAAGCTGCACGCCCCTCATTATATCAGCTGGGGTGTATATTGTCTTTGTTCTTGTGTATTTGGACTTGATGTGTTGAGCAACAATCTGACTAGTTGCTTGAGGACTGTTTGCATGTCTGACTTCTAGGCTGTATCTGTGTTTACCGATTAGCTTTCTGATAATGAAAATATATGTATTTCGGTATCTTGAAGCTTTTAAAGCCCAGTTGCAGTTGTCATCCAAGCACTATAAGTTGTACCTTGCTGAACATGATTTTGTTACTTTGTACTGAAAATTGTTTGCCATTGCATGTGAGACGATGACTTTCTTCAATGTTTCTTTGTTTTTGAATGTCCGCCCAACATTGATATCTTTTAAAGTTGCATCACTTGTTATAAATGTTGGAGAAGGAGGGCTCTGTATTTCTTCTTCCTTTTGTGTTCTTTCTTTAATGATGCTTTTTCCAAGTTGTTTCGCATACTCATACATGGCTGAACTTGCATCTATTGTTCTTGTTTCTGTGGACTGATTTTGTGATGCTGTTGGTGTTGTTTTCTGTGTTTGGAAACTGTTGGAGGCATTTTCTTTCTGTTGCAATGTGATGCAGAGAGGGTATTTTGTGGAATCAGATTTTGCACTCTTCAATTGTATATAGAACTACAGGGTTGAATTATCTTTGATTTGTAAATTTGGATACTCTTCTTTGACTTGGTATGAGATGACAACCTCATTTTCTTCTTTCTCAAATTTAAGATGCTCTGAAATGATTGCGATCATTTTATCATAGGTGCAATTTGTAGGTATTTGTATCCCAGTTGATTTAAAATTTTTGTATGTTGAATCATCAATCCACTGTCCATCAAAATGCACAAAAACTAAAAGTTTTCCCATTTCCTGGAAGTATATAAAATACATCAGAAATAGTTAATATTCGAACTATATTCTAAAAAAAGAAACATAACAAATATAGTATCTGAAACCTTTGATAAGCTAAAAATATATTGAATTACATAAGATTCGAATAAGATACTTATAATATACTTTTTTCCATCTAATATTTATCAAATTATTGTTTTCACATATATACTTTTTTTGTATCATGTTGTAATGAGATTCGGAAAATATTCGGATAAGATGTAAAAATATATACAAATAATGAATATGTCATGTTTAGTTTTCTCTTTCAATGTATACGGAGAAGATTATTCAGAAAATACCTAATTTTGCGTCAAAAACTACAAATATGCTTAAAATATACTATTTTTTTCAATTTTTGTTTCTTGTAAATAATCAAAATCTGTAATGTCGATGTTGTTAGAAAATGAATTTTTTTTAAGCGAAATTTGAATGAAAGCGAGTAATTTAAAAAATTGTAGAATGTACCTGCAGATCTGTGATTTTTGTTGATTGATTTTGTAGTATTTGTTGAATAGATGAATGAGATTTAGAATTTGAATAGCAAAAAATTGTTTTGGATTTTGATTTGAATAAGATTTTAAAATAATGAATCTAAGAAAAATATGGTGAGATCGAGTTGAGTGACGGAGCTGTGATGAAGGAGCTGGTAGCGAGAAGCTGTGAGTGATGGAGTTGCGAGCTGTGAGTGTGAGAGATTTAGCTACGAGGTAGCAACTCTGAGTTGTGAGCGACGGCTAAAAGAAATGCGAGAAAGAAGAAGACGAGCTGAGGGAAAACAAGTCAGGGCACGCGTGTAATTTTTTATAAAAGTTGGGTACGTGTGTAATATTTGATAAAATGTGGATATTTTACTGAAAACCTTAGCTAAAAAACGGATATTTTTGTAAAAATCCCTATAAAGAAAGCTACATTTTTTTTCTTTTTTCTTTGCTTTTGTTGACGAGGTTCAGTTTATTTATTTATTTTTATTTTTTTTGACCTAGACGGGGTTCAGTTCAGTGTTATGTTATGGGCTTTTTCAGTAGATTCTACGAGATTCCTTGATTTACGTTAAACGTGTCGCAGATTCCTCAAATGACCTTTTTCAAAATTAATATAAAATTGCCTTTTCTCTTTTTAAAATTAATATAAAATATTTAATTAAAAAATTAAAATTCAACCAACAACCTCAGTAGATAAAAAATTACGAAAAAGTTTTACCTACACTGGATATACTACACCCAATAATAAAATTTAAAACACATCATTTAAATGATTTCAAAAAAAAATATATCATTTAAATATCTTTCACTTGATTGATAAAAATAAAATATTATTTTCTATTTTAAATCTAATCACTAAGTTTATATACATCCAGTGTGGGTAAGAATCTTTCAAAAATAATTATCACTTAAATCACATTGTAAATTAGAGCAACTACATATTTAATAGTATATTAAATTATTAAAAAAATTATTATTATATTTCTTAAATAATTTTAAATTAATTGTTAAAAATTATTTACCATTATAGATATGTTTGAATGGAATTGAATTAATTTAGAATTTAATAAATTTTGAATAGCACTAATTTAAACCAAATAAATCAAACTATTGATTTAATTGTTATTTTTTAAAAATATAATTTTTTTTTGTAAAATTAATTTTGTATAAAATTATCACTATTATATTATTTATAAATAAATTATGTAATACACTTAAATAATTTTAATTGTCTTTTAACTTAAAATTAATTGTCTTATAACTTCCGGTCACTTCATGGCTGCCAGAATGTGCTCTGTTGATGGTGCCTTCCTTCCTCGCGAAGCAGAAGTTATGGGCATTCGTGAAGCTCTCAGCTGGGCGCGAGATGGTGGTATGGACAGGATTGTGCTTGAAACTGATGCTGCTTAGGTGCTACGGAATTTTAACATCACAGAAGATTTGTCTCCGATGGGTTTAATTATCAATGACTGTCGTTTCATTATTGGTGGTTTTTCAAATATTTCCCTTCGTTTTGTTAGGAGAACAGCTAATATGGTGGCTCATGTGTGTGCAAAAGCCACCCTCTTACAGTCAGGCATTCTTGTTTGGGATAGCCCACCTGACTTTTTGTATGATGTTCTGCAGTTTGATCTTTTTTTTTTTTGAATGAAAAAGGAATTGCATTAAACCAAATCAGCAAACAGAACATCATCAATAAGGGAAGGACTACAACCAATCCATTCCCTTAGATCAGATAAGGAAGCTGCTGCTCTAGCTAGAGAATGAGCTACAACATTCGCTGATCTTTTAACAAAAAGCAACTGACATTCACTCAGTTTTTCCAACAAAGACTTACAATCTTGAATAAGGATACCTAAAGGAGATGAATCATGACTTGAAGAGTTAACAGCAGTTACCAAGATCTGAGCATCAGATTCAATCAAAAATCTTGGACCTGGCCATACGCACCAACCAGCTGAGCACTTTTTTAAGCGCTAAGGCTTCTGCAAATAAAGGATAAGGAAAGCCTTGTTTTGGGACCTGCAGAGCTGCTAGAAACCCTCTAGAGGAATCATGCAATACACAACCGATACCAATATGGCCCAAAGTAGTTGAAATACTTGCGTCCATATTGCACTTGATAAAGCCCGGCGGAGGTCTATTCCATTTTACCTGAAATACAGGTCTTGATAATGCATTAGGGGATAACTTGGTAGCACAAACTTCCTGCTAATGAATATTGAAATTCCTGGCATCATTGAGAATAATACCTGCCCCTCGTTGCTTCCCTTTCCAAATCTTATCATTTCGATTTCTCCATAAATGCCACATAATAGAAGCAATAACCTACAAATCTGACTCCACAAAGCGACTAACTAACAGAGACCACCATCCCTTCAAATCAGCAGCTTGGCTAGAACAGTCCCCAAAAGGTGACATCACCCACACACTCCGGGCAAAAGCACAACTGACCAAGCAGTGGTAAGAAGACTCTACAAGTGAACGACACAAAGGGCATACTTTTTCCACCATCACTCTCTTTGACCTCAATGCCTGTAATGTGGGAAGGCATCCGGAAAAGGCTCACCATAAGAAATTTTTGATTTGTGGATGAACCTTTAATTTCCAAATACTGTGCCAGTTAAAGGAAGTAGAACTCTCAATGACATTGTCCTGCCTGATCGTCCTGTACCCACTCTTGACTGAGTACTTCCCTGACCTCTCCTCGCTCCAATACCATTTGTCACTAGTATGGGACTCACTAATGGGCACTGATAAAATATTATGCACATCACGAGAACTAAATAAGTCATTCAATACATCTGAATCCTACTGACGCTCATCCATCCTGAATAAAGAAGCGACTGTTGCATCCCGCAATTCATCAGGAGCAGGAGTTTCGATAAAAGGATTTTCAGCATCTAACAACCACGGAGTACCCCAAATTTTAATACTATCACCCGAACCAATTCTGATCCTGGCCTTGCTTCGTAATAGGTCCTGAGTAGCAAAAATGCTGCGCCATGTGAAACTGGGATTAGAGCCCAAGCTAGCTTCAAAAAAGTCAGAGTTTGGAAAATATCTGGCTTTCAAAATACGAGATGCTAGAGCTTGAGGTTGAGAGATGAGACGCCAACCCTGTTTAGCAACCATGGCAAGATTAAAATCATGAAGTTTTCGAAATTCAAGACCTCCACTTGTCCGAGGCCTGCACATGTGATCCCAACTTTGCCATTTTATCCTACCTTGCTGATTCCCCGCTTTTCCCCACAAAAAACTATTCATCATCCTTTCTATTTCTTCACATAAATTCACAGGAAGAAGAAATACGGACATAACATAGCTAGGCAATGCTTGAACAATTGACCTTAATAAGACTTCCTTGCCTGCTCTTGAAAAGAGCTTATGCCACCATCCTTGAAGTCTCTTCCAAGCTTTCTCTTTCACAAATCTAAATACTTCAGATTTGTTACGGCCTATGAGAGAAGGCAATCCTAAATATTTGCCATGGTATGAACAAGATTGCATTCCAAGACTTGCACAAATTTTAGCTTGAACTTCACTAGACACATTCATGCTGAACTTAATTGAGGATTTATTAAAATTGATCATCTGCCCCGAGGCTTTCTTATAAGACTGAAGACATTCTTTGATCTTATTACATTCACTAACTGAAGCTTGGAAGAACACAAAGCTGTCATCCGTAAAGAATAAGTGCGAGATTGTGGGGGGCACTTCTCACCACTTTAATCCCATGTAAAGAGCCTGATTGACACATCCCATTAAGAAGAACAGATAAACCCTTCGCACAAATTAAGAATAAGTATGGAGATAGCGGGTCTCCTTGGCAGAGTCCTCGACTAGGAATAATGGGGCCTATCTCCATATTTCGATGTATCACTGAGTAAGACACCATCGAAACAAATAACATCACCAGGCCAATAAACTGCTCATGAAAACCCAGAGCCATCATCATATTCTGAAGAAATTGCCATTCAACTCTGTCATACGCCTTGGACATGTCCATTTTCAAAGATGCCCACCTAACTTTCCCCTGAGTTTTTCTATGCATAAAATGACTGATCTCATACGCAACTAGAACATTGTCTGACATAAGGCACCCAGGGATAAAAGCACTTTGAGAGTCAAAGATGACAGAATTTAGAAGGGGCTTCAATCTATTTGCGATGACTTTAGACATAATCTTCAAAATCACATTGCACAAAGCTATTAGCCGATATTCCAATAATCTAGAAGGGCTCTCTTAGTTTTCGGAATTAAAATAATATGAGTTGCGTTCAAATCAGAGGGTAACTTCTTATTATTCAAACAATCCAGGCAAAAAGAAGTAACCGACTCACCCACAATGTCCCAATGATGTTGAAAGAAACCCGGGTTAAACCCATCAGGACCCGGGCTTTTTATCTGGATGCATCTCCTTTAGAGCTTCTACAATTTCCTGACTAGAGAAAGGCTTTAACAGATCAGCATTTTGACTCTCCGACACCCTGCATGAAATCCCTTGAATAATTTCAACATCATGACAACCTTGAGAATTATAAAGGGACTCAAAATAGCCTTTAACATGTTATTGAAGCCCTGTATTCCAATCCACCCGATTCCCATAGTCATCAATCAAAGAGGTAATCTGGTTTTTTCGATGGCGAGAGGACGCATAAGCATGGAACACCTTCGAGTTTGAGTCGCCATCGCGTAACCAGAACAACTTAGAGCGCTGCTTCCAATATTGCTCCCTCTGCTCAAGCAGATTTTGGAGTTTTAAAGAAACTTGCTTGAACAACTCCGGATTGCCACTCCTAGATCTCTGCAAATCCCCCAATTGCTGTCGACAAGACTTAATCTCAGAAGAAAATTTTTGCCGCATCTTTTCACCCCATTGCATCAACACCTGACCACAAGAGAACAGTTTTTTCGGAGCAGTAAACGATGGATATTCGTTCCAAGTCCCTTGAATCAGCTGTTTACAACCTATCTTAAGGATCCAACCGTTCTCATATCTGAATCGCCGACTCATACCCATATCTCAACGAACTAAATGAACACAGATGGCTGCATGATCAGACGAGCACACCGCCACATTAACCACTTCCACTTGAGGGAATAAATCGAACCAAGACCCAGTAACAAGAACCCTATCAAGATGCTCCTCCACATGATTAGGAGTCCCTCCTCCCCTTTCCCAAGTGAATTGATGCCCTTTCATACCTATGTCCAAGAGATTTGAGCTTTCGACTGCGTTTCTGAAACCATTGATTAAATGAGTAGGTTGTGGAATTGGACCTCTCTTCTCCTGATGTGAGAGGATGTCATTAAAGTCACCCGCACAGCACCAAGGTAACGAAGAAGAAGAAGCCAACTGCTTAAGCAAATTCCACGAGTCAGACCTGTGGCTCCGTTCTGGGTACCCTTAGAATCCAGTGAATCTCTACTCACCGTAAGTTTGATGAGAAATCCGTACATCAATGAAGTTAGAAGAGAAGCCAATCAAACTGATTCTCAGATCATTTTTCCACATCAAACAAAGCCCACCTCCCAAATTACAACCTCTAGCAAAGAACATTTTGTCAAAACCCAATCTCTTCTTAACCTTATTAGCACAAGCCCACTGAACCTTACATTCCATAAGAAATATCATACTAGGCTTAAATCTGGACGATAAGTCCAGCAATTCCTGAACTGTTCGTGGGTTGCCAAGCCCACGACAGTTCCAGCTTATGTAATTCATAATGCCCGGCGGGCCTGATCATCAGAACCCGCCTCCACAGAGTTGTTCACACCCTGCCTAGTTAAATCATCCAAAGTCACTACTGAATTCAATTGCTCACGCCCATCCATAGCAAGCCCATCACCCTTCCTTTTCCTTTTAGCATCGATAAACACTAGGAGATTTGAATCATCCTCCCGCTCCACTTCCCCCATAAAATCCATAACTTGAGCACCTGCCTTAGTCAGGCTTCCTAAAGTTTGGAAAGTCCTACTGTTAATGGGATTTTTTAACCACCCATCACCCACATTTTGAGCAGCATGAATAACTTCCATATCTGAAGCACCGACGACATCCTTGTCCCTCCATACCTGATCGGAATCTATGGGAGTTAGTTCCCGAAGCCATCTAGCTCCTATACCGGTTGAATTTCGTTTAGAAGGTGCTCTAAGCCATGTCCCATATAATCTCTCCACAGATTTATCTGGAAAATCCATCAGTTTCTCACAAAACCTCTCTAAGTGGCCAATAAAGCCACAAAAGAAACAGAATTGAGGAAGTCTCTCATATTTAAAATTTGCCCAAGAGAGTTCCCCATTAGCAGCCTTAATACGCATTCTTCTTTTGAGAGGTTTCCTAATATCCAGAAGTATCCGGATTCGCATGTAGGACAGCCAAGCACCACTGAAGTTTAAGGGATCCGCATGCAGGAACTCCCCAATATAATTCCCTATTTCCTTTGCTATCCTCTCTGACATGAACCCAAGAGGTAGATCATAAATCTGAACCCAAATCTGTGTATGAAACAACTGGACCTGAAGAGGATTCTTATCCGCGTCCAAAACACAACAAAGTAACAGATGCTGATCGAACGTCCAAGGACCCCCTTCAATGACTCTCTTCATATCCATCTCATGAAAGAAATGAAATAAGAATAAATTAGTATCCACTTTTGTTATACTTATACCCTTCACCGGATGCCAAAGAGCAGCCATTGTGTTTTTCATTGCAGGAACATTTATGTTCTTATCAGTTAAAAAAGCCCCACCAGGGTCCATTTTGTACCCTGCCATGGTTTTACCGCCTCGGCGCGGGACATCTCCAACATCGGACCCTGATTTTCATCCAGCGCCAATCTAGCGTACATGTCCTCAATGGACTGGTGAGACTCAGAACTAGATTCAGTCATATTTTAGAAAAAGAATCGACAAGGAAAAAGAAAAGACAAACAGAGAAAAACGAAATCACTTTCCAAGAAGATGGAAACCAAAAAGCAGACAGTACAAGGAAAAACCTATCAGAGGATAGGACTATAGACACCTATCATAGAGATAGGACACCATATTCTGCAGTTTGATCTTTATTAATGAATTCTTTTCTTTTTTTTAAAAAAAAAAAAAAAGAATCCCATTGTTGAGTGAATTCACAGTCAGGTTTAGGTAGAATCTTAAATCTTAATATTAGCTTTACTTTTTCTTTTTAGCAAAGTAGTTCGTTTTGAAGACAGGAAAACTCGAAATTCCCACAATTTTAGTTCAAAGGTCTCTTTAGATGGAGGCATGAATCGTTATGTACTTGTTGCTTATGGATTTGCTTTTGGAACTCTCACAACTACTGTTCTTGCTCTACTCTTTGAAAGGTTGATCATTAACTTCTTCGTCGTCTTCATCATTGTTGTTGTTAATTGTTCTTGTTCTTGTTAATCATGGATTCATTGTTATGTATCACATCATTTCCAGGGGAAATGAAAACAAACTTTGTAGAGTAATCTGGATATATATCTTTTTCTTTGGTTGTTTAAGGTAAGTGGGGAACTATCTACCTATCAGAAAAATGAAATAATACTAAAGGTTGGATTCAGTTTTCTAATGAAATTCTTTAGTTTGGAGCAGAACTCTTGGAATAGTAACACTGTTTGCTGCACTTCAATACACTTCAGCAAGTTTTACAGGAGCCATGGTCAACTTGGTTCCATCTATGACCTTTATTTTGGCAATTTTGTTCAGGTATACAAGGACAAAGTTTTAACGCTTTTTGGTTTTTTAATGCCTACAATTGACATAAGGAAGAAGAAAAAGAAGCCAGCAAAAAATAAAACTTTCTGAACACACAAAAGTTTCATTATTTGCATAAGAAAATATGCCTAATGTTTTCCACACAAAGTTTCATAACTCTGATTTTTTTTTCTTCTAAATTCAACCGATAATAATAAGCAGGTATGAGACCTGCTCATGAAGAAGCCTTGTTGAATCTTGCAAATATGCAAACCACCATTACCCTCAAGTTGATTAACTTTTGCTATTTCTTTGAGCACCATTTTTGCTTCATCCTTGTTACCAGTAAATAAACCAGCTTCTTGTACTCTGATTTGGGTAACAAAAGCTTACCAAGTCGGCTCAAATTGACCTCAGTTTTTGCTGCAGTAAAGACAACACATGCACCATTACAATCTATCTCCAAACGTTGGTTATCTTCTAGAGCTGGCACAAGCTGTCCTGCATATTTTAATTACTTCATAATTTTATGAACGCTAAGATTTGGCTTTCTTTATTAATGAAATGAGCCAAGATTTGTTTACAAATGTGTGTGTATATATATATATATATATATATATATATATATATAAGATGTGTTCATTTCATTTTTTATTTGATGAACCTTAAGTGTAGAGTTAATGAACTTATATGTTGTGTTCAATGAATTTTTAGTTTTTTTTTAATTGATGAACCTCTCTCTCTCTCTCTCTCTCTCTCTATATATATATATATATATAAAAGATGGGTTCATTTTATTTTTTATTTGATGAACCTTAAGTGTAGAGTTAATGAAATTATATATATGTTGTATTCAATAAACTTATAATTTTTTTTTAATTGATGAACCTATAGAGGGTAATGCACTAGGGAATTAAAAGTGATGAACTTATAGTTGATAACTAATGAATCTTCATGATTTAATCAATAAACCTATATTATTTGACCAATTAACCTATTAATTTTTATAATATTAATATTAATTTTTACTTAATATTATTATTTTAGTTAAAAGTAATTTTTTTTCCTAGGGTTCGGTCTCTAGGGAATTTTTGCACGTATCTCCGGCCTCCGGTGTGGCCGTCCGGCCACCCCAGTCCCTCCCTTATGGATTATCCTAGCCATAAGGATATGTTTTCGTCCTCCATTCTCAAACTTGCAGACAAACCATCATATGCGATGGCTGTTTCTAAAACAATTCCCATAGTTGACGTTTCAGATGACTCAAAACCCATCAACAAGGGTGGCTATATTGCAATCCAAATCAATCAGAGTATTTACGAACAACAGTTGGCTCTTTGTGAAAATGCTCTTATTGCTCGTGTTATTCTCTCCAAAAGTGAAACTCCTTGGCGGCTAATGGATCTCAAGAAAAAACTATCAGGAATATGGGGTTTGAATAACAACTGGAAATTGACCTCCCTCGGTCACGGTTTCTATCAAGTCCTTCTTGGATCAAGAACTGAAAAAAACGCAGTCTGGAGTCGTGGGACAATCACGATGAAGCCAGGAATTTTGCGATTGCAGCATTGGGTACCTGATTTTGATCCAACAGAACAAAAGGCAACTAACACGCAGGTATGGGTTAGGCTTTATAAGTTGCCATGGGAGTATTGGCAT
>CATIWK010314398.1:0-15927 GCA_949634005.1 Mallotus japonicus | reverse complement strand
TTCATTCATAGTGAACCTACATTATTTAAGTAATGAACTTGTATATTTTATCTAATGAATGTATACTAGTTAAATAATGAACCTGCATTATTTAATATTAATTTTTATTTATATTTGTATTTAATAAATTTATATTTATATTTCATGTTAATTATTTATATTTAATATTAATTTTATAATACTAATCTCATTTTTTTATTTAATATTAATATATTAAATTAATAATATTAATTAATAATCTATTTAATATTAATTTTTATCTAATGAACAAGAAGTGATTGGAGAAGATGATACTAAAATTAATTAAATGGTATGAATTAAACTAAAATTTCTCTCTTATTCCATTATGGTGTTATGTTCTGCAAAGCACATTTTCTAAATATGGACGTTTTGGCATTAAAAAAAATATATAATTATGTGATATCATTGTATATGGTACTCTGTTGCTTTTGGAAATATTGCTCTTAATGCCATTTAGTATGTAGCAGAGACGTGAGGAGATGAGATTTACTCTTAATGCCATTTAGTATGTAGTAACTTCAGAGACGTGAGGAGATGAGATTTATAATTCACACATGGGACTGGATTTCTGGTCCATATTGTAATATGGACAGGGCCATAATATAATTTGCCTGAAACGTATTAGATAACTAAAGCCAGTGCAATTGGTGGAGTTTGGATTAGGCTTGGGAGCATCAAAATTACATAATGATGGGGCTTTCTATTTTGCAGAAACAAATGGGCCTTTGATTATTGATCCATTTTGTTTTGGTTATGTTAAAAATTTCTAGCACACTACCCCATTAGAGCTATAGAAAGTTTCTTTTGAGGAATTTATAACTTGTGCGACTTGAATTTCAATGCACACCACTCTTAATTTAAGTGGTAAAGACGCAAGGTACAAAAATGGAAATTTAAGGGGTATTTAGTTTTGGAAAATATATTTTTTTATTTTTATTTTTTTTTCTATTTTTTTTATTTTCCAAAATATAAATTAGCAAGATAGAAAATCAATTTGTTTGTTACTTTTCATTTTGCAAATTTTCATATTCTCATAATTTTTTGATGAAAATTTATTATAGCAACTTTTTATTTAATATAATAATAATTATTGTGATTCATATGATAGTATTTAATATTAAATTTATTTATTTTATAAAAATTTTAAATCATGCATATTTAATTAATTTTAATTTGAAATCATGAGACTAAGTGGTGATGATGGAGGCACGTGGCGGAACTTGTGGTAGTGGTGGAGGTAGTGGAGGTTATGGTGAAAGTGGTGTTGGTAGTAGAGGTTTTGGTGGCGACAGCAACAGTGGTGGTGGTAGTGATACTGCTGCAACCACTATGTCAGGAAGCTGTTGTAGAGGTGGCGGAGGTTGTAGTATTGGTGAAGATAGTGGAGGATATGGTGGTGGTGGTACTATTGTTGTTGCAACCACTATGTTAGGAAGCCGTGGTAATGGTAGTGGTGAGGTGGCAAAGATTGTGGTGGTGGTGGAGCTAGGGGAGATTGTGATGATGGTGGTGGTGGTAGTGATGAAGATAATATAAGTGGTGGAGATAATTGAGGTTATAGCGGTGGTGGTAGCAGGGGTTGTGGTGGTGGAGGAAGAGGTTGTGGTGGTGGTGGAGGAAGAGGTTGTGGTGGTGGTGGAGGTAGCAGAAATTATGGTGGTAGTGATGATGGTAGCGGAGGTTGTGATGGTTGAAGAGGTTATGGTGGTAGTGGTGGTTGAAGAGTTTATTGTAATGTCAAAATATTAATTGAAAAATTTGAAAAACATCTTTTATTAATTTTTTAAAACCTTTTATAGTTTGAAAAATTTTAAAATAGTTTTCTGAATTAGAAAATATCACAACGAAATAATAAATTTTATTTTCTAAATTTTTAAATTTTTTTTTAAAATAAGTCTTATTTTTCAAAACTAAACAGCTTTTAAGAGTTGCAAAATCGAGTTTTTATTTCCTTAACGAATTCTCAATGAGACCTTGAGATTCTAAAATTTTAAAATAGATTGTAATAACTAACAACCAAATTGCTGTTACGAGCCATCGACCTTCTTAATTCACATAAAAAAAATAAAAAATTATGTAGTCGTTTTCAGAAGCTAGAAAAGTTTCTTTTGAGGAGTTTATAGCTTGTGCGACTTGAATTTCAATGCCCAACACTAAATTATTCGTTTTAAATGGTAAAGACGCAAAGTACAAAAATGGAAAATTGTTGCAAGATAGAGTTCTTATTTTCTTAAAGAACTATATGAAGTATTAGAGTGGATTTTTTTTTTTGGAAGTATTAGAATGGATTGTTAATAATCACATTTATTAAATAGAAAATTCAAGTCAGTCAGAAATTAATCCAGTTGTCATAGTATTCGAATTATGCGGTTCTTAATTTATAAAATCGACTTCTATCTAATTTGAAAAGAAAAAATTATTCTTACTATATAGTCGATCAACCTTTAGTTCACATAAAAAATTTAAAGTATTTTTTTTTTGTCAAAAAAAATTAAAAGTATATTATTACAAAATAATTCAACAATTAAAATTGTAAAAAAAATGTCATCCTTTTATAGTCCAGTGGCTCAGGCGATGAATATTAATATAAGGTAAGGTTATTAGTTTGATCTTCCACTCCCCCTTAACCTTTCAGTTGTTCAAAAAAATTAAAAAACAAATCATTTGAACTTACATATAAATATTAATTATAAAATCCAAATTTAATCAAAATTTTTTAATTCTATTTTTATCTAATATATAAGTATAAATTAAAGTCGACGACAATTTTGATATTAAAATTTAATTTCCTATGTTATATATAAATAGTGCCGACGAGGGCACAATTATTGACAAAAAAACAAGTATATAAGAACAACATAACATCAGGATTTACCTTTCAGTGACGGCATTAAGTTATGCTAACAGTAACTGCTGCAATGTTGAACCATTACAATGATCTTCCACTTTTGTTTGTCCTTTACCATCCATATCGTTCATGTTAAAAACAAAAACACACTTTTACTCGAAAACATATACGAATTCAATACGCAATGATCTTGCATTCTAAACACTAAAATATAAATATAAGAAACAAATTAAATAAAATTTAATTATAATAAATTTCAGCTATTATTCTTATTTTTATAATTTTTTCTTGCTACCATTCTCAATATTTGATTCGTTGCAAAAATTTTTTAATTTTTTAATTTATATTTTACAAAACAATTCTTAAAATTATTTTTCAGTGGAATACTCATGTGGCATCTTGGGGCAACTATGTATAACATAATTTTTTTTTTATTTTCAATTCATTATAGTTGTGAGGAAGATGGCACAATATATCTCATTCATATGTAGTTTTTCTCCTTCAATTTTTATTAAATCAAATTTAATATATTTCTTTTCAATTTTTTTTTCATTTTTTTGCTTTCCGACTACTTATATTAATCATTCTCATTTAACTGCAAAAGATTAAAAAAAAAAAAAAATTAAACAACTCCTCCAAAAAATTATGAGTTAAAAAAATTGAGATGAATGAATATGTGTTGTTGGTTTTTTTGCTTTAAAAAATATGTTTATGATATTTAATTGAATTTTGCATTCTAATTTTGATATTGAATTTTAAATCAAAATATTTTTTTGATTTTGGGTGTTTGAATATTAAAAGAAATTGATAATAAATAAATAAATAAATGTGAAATTAAAAAATAAAAATTAAGAGAGAAAATGAAACATATGACGCTAGCACCAAAAATGCTAAATAACTATAAAATCACGTAAATGCCACATCAATATTTTGGTGAATTCTTTAGTGGAAATAGCTGGAAGGATTTTCGTGGGATAAAAATAAAAAAATTGGGAATTTTTATTTGATAAATTGAATATTTAAGAAGAAATGATGCATCCTAAAAAAGTGATGCAAAAATTAGGAATGCTGGGTAAAATTTATTTATCAGTCGAGTGGTTCTTTGGCTGATCTTTTTTACGAGTATTAAAATTCATGATTTAAATTTTACTATTATTAGTTTATAGAATAAATTTGTTAATTTTTCTAGAAAAATATCTCTAAACACAATGTTATCAATTTAATATCACTAATATGTAAATGTTTTTTTTAATATATCTCTAATATTTTTAGAAATATTTTTAATATTTTTAAAAAATATCTCTAGTATAAAATATTCACCAAATATTAAAAGTTTTATCAAACACCATGTTTTCATCAAAATATCAAACAACTTTTTTTTTTTTTCCTTTTTCGGATGAATAATATTATCAAACATTTCTATCGTCCATATATATATATATATATCCTTATCTTCTTTGGTCTGTGCCTGTTCAACCACATATGAAATCTGACTAATTCCAGTTCCGTATGGAATCCGATGACTTCAAAAGCAAACAAAACAGCATACAGACAACTAACTCATCGTCATCTCTGAATAGTCAAATAATCTTCAACACTCTTCTGTAACTACGGTTTTAGTTCTTTCTTCCGCACATCACCATGCGCATAAGCATTTTGCCCTCTATATATAGCCAATAAAGAAGAGGCCCATTTGCAAACACTACGTATCAGTATCATATACTGCCATGGGTTCCATTTCCACATCCCACCAATTGCACTTCGTCTTGTTTCCTTTCTTGGCCCAAGGCCACCTGATTCCTATGGTAGACATAGCTAAATTGTTAGCTCAGCATGGAATGATAGTCACAATAGTCACCACACCCCTTAATGCAAAACGTTTTGAAACAACCCTTTACCGAGCTGTTGAATCTGGTCTCCAAATTAAACTCATTGAGCTTGAATTTCCAGCAGAAGAAGCAGGATTACCCAAGAATTGCGAGAACTGTGATATGCTACCTTCATTAGGCTTAGGCAATGAATTGTTCATTGCAACCAATCGATTACAAGAACCTGCAGAAACTTTGCTTCAAAAGCTTACTCCAAGGCCTAATTGTATAATTTCTGATACGTGTTTGCCCTACACATGTCAGGTTGCTTGCAAACTTGGTGTTCCAAGAATAGCTTTCAATGGCTTTTGTTGCTTCACTATGTTGTGTATGAACAGATTATACAATTCTGGGATCCTTGAAACGATAAATTCTGACTCCGAATACTTTGTTGTGCCTGACTTGCCTGATCATATTGAATTAACCAAAGAGCAGCTTCCAGGAGCAATGATTGACTTTGATTATTATTTCTCTCAGCAAGTTGTAGCTTCTGAAACGGTGACTTACGGGATTATTATGAATTCTTTTGAAGAGATGGAATCTACATATGTCCAAGAATTCAAAAAGGTTAAAAAAGATAAGGTATGGTGCGTAGGCTCTGTTTCATTATGCAATAAAGACAATTTAGATAAGGTTGAGAGAGGAAATAAAGCCTCAATTCAGGAATCTGAATGCATGAATTTTCTTGATTCACAAAAACCAGGTTCTGTAATTTACGTTTGCTTTGGTAGCCTTTGTAACTTAGTAACTTTTCAATTAATAGAGCTTGCTTTAGGCTTAGAAGCATCAAACAAGCCATTCATTTGGGTCATAAAAGGTAAAGGAACATCAAATGAATTAGAGAACTGGATTGTAGAAGATGGTTTCGAGGAAAGAACTAAAGAAAGAGGTCTTATAATTAAAGGTTGGGCACCACAAGTAGCCATTTTATCACATCCATCACTTGGAGGATTCTTAACACATTGTGGTTGGAATTCAACACTAGAAGCAATTACTGCTGGCACACCAATGGTTACATGGCCGCTTTTTGCAGACCAATTTTGCAATGAAAGGCTGGTTGTTGATGTGTTAAAGGTTGGTGTAAAAGTTGGGGCAGAAGTTACAATCAAATGGGGTGAAGAAGAGAAGATTGGAGTGTTGGTGAAAAGAGAAAATGTTACAAAGGCCATTGAGAGGTTGATGGATGGAGGAGAAGAAAGTGAAGAGAGAAGAAAAAGATCAAGAGAGCTTAGCAAAATGGCAGGAGAAGCAATGGAGGAAAATGGCTCTTCCTATCTCAACATGAAATTGCTGATACAAGATATCATGAGGCAGCAAGCATGCATATGTGAGTAATCATCTTGCGTGAAGGGTAAGAATCATTTGCTAAATAAGAAAAAATTTCTGTTGGCTAGCAAAGAAGTTTATTAATCTGCATTTAGGTGAATGTTTAGTTTGTATCAGTCAAGTTTTATTGTAATTTTCTCCAATATTCTTTTACCTTCAATATATGTCTATTTTATAAATTAATAAACTTATTTGGCTTAAACACCTAAGCGATCTACAGAAAATTGAATAGTTAAATAATAAAAATTTCTTTCATGACATTAGAAGATTGTAAATTCAATTTCTGACTACTATAGAGGTGAAACTCTCATCCTATATATATATATATATATTATCATACTCCTTTGTATCGTCCATACATATATGTACATATATATGTATCCTAGTCTTCTTTGTTTTGTGCCAACAAGCTAATTAAACTACATATGGAATTAGTTCCTTGTGGAATCTGAGGAATTCGAAAACAAACGAAACAATATACAAAGAACCAACTCATGATCATTTCTGAATAAGCAAAAATCGTAGATCTTACACACATCTGTAAGTACATTCTTAGGTTCTTTTCTTCCATACAATATCACCACATGTGCATAAGCATTTTGCCCTCTATATATAGCCATAGAAGAAGAGGCCCATTTGCAAATGCTTCGTATTAGTCACATCCGCTCCTCTGGCTAATGAGTAAGCATAACTTACTAATAGTTGGCTAATATTTATGTTAAAAAAAAGGTAAAACATACTACAAGCCTTAAATATTCAAAGCAACTTTTAGATACTATTTAACTTTTGCACACTAAGTTCTCCAAGTCAACTAACAGTTACCAAAATACAAGTTTACTCGCTATAATTAAATATACTTTATGTACAACCAAAACTACAAAATAGCTGAGTTGATCGGCACAACCTCTTCTAGACACAGAATATTAAACAGACAAAGAGATTTGTTCTATGTGATTATTGTTGATTCTCCAAAAGATCTGTAAAATTTTAAATGCGAGGGGTGAGTATAAAAATACTGAATGAGTGGGTAAAGATATAACAAATGGGAACAAATACTATTTTCTATTTATAAATTTACAAATTAAGAAATTATCTTGATATTAATTGTAAAGCCACTAATTATACATATATGAATCCTCTAGAGCTAAAGTTCAATATTATCATTTACTGAAATAACCTAAAACTTTTACTTACTCAATTATCATATGAGCTGAAGAACAATCATAAAAAGGTATTTCATACACTCATAAGCCAAAAGATTATGCTAAATGCTAAC
Organism: Mallotus japonicus; assembly: GCA_949634005.1. Taxonomy (NCBI): domain Eukaryota; kingdom Viridiplantae; phylum Streptophyta; class Magnoliopsida; order Malpighiales; family Euphorbiaceae; genus Mallotus; species Mallotus japonicus. Next base: position 8,588 of record CATIWK010314398.1, on the reverse strand, counting down.
ATGCACATTGGGCGTATGATGATTCTGAGCAGCCCATGTGTATAAAATTATTAGTCATAAGCATGCGCAAAGCTGCCTCCCAAAAGGCAAACCACCCGGTGTACGCCCTAAGGTTATTTGTACACCAAGTGCTGTCTCTAAGATAGTTGCTAAATACTATTGCTAACAATAATGTTGAAATATAAACACCAGTCATTATGGTGTAATCTAGAAGATGAAACAATGTTTGTATGTGATAAATCAATTTTATATTGTATTAATATGTGAAGTAATGATTTATACAGGTTGAGAGAAATACAAGCGAGAGAGGTAGAGATATACACGTTAACAACTAGATGAGGTTACAACTAACAGATAATAAAGTGTAACTAAATTGTATTAGCTTATCACCCTGCCTTAAGTTGTACTGGTGTTGGAAACACAGTCAACTTGCTTGGTAAGAACATTTGCGATTTGATCATTGGAGCTGAGATAGGAAACTTAAAGCTCATGATTGGTGACCTTGTCACGAAAAAAGTGGAAATCAATCTCGAGATGTTTGGAGTGAGAGTGAAAAATCGGAGTGGATGTTAAGTATGTGGCACTCAAGTTGTCGCACCACAAAATTGGTTTGGAGAGGGGCAGCTGAAGTTCACGCAGCAAGGAATAGAGCCAATGAAGTTCATTAGTAGTATGTGCCAAAGCCCGATACTCAGTCTCAGTGGAAGAACACACAATTGTGTGCTGTTTTTGGGTTCCCCAACATATAAGGTTCAGACCAACATAAATAGAGTAACCAGTGGTGGACTTAAGGTCATCCAAGTCCCCACCCCAATCCGCATCACTATAGGCAGATATTTGAAAGTTAGAAGAAGACCATGTGTTGTGGTAGCCCTTAAATAGCATAAAATATGCTTAGCCACCATTTAATGATCATTAGTTGGTGAATGCATATACTGAGACACCTTATTGACCTAATAACATATGTTTGGGCGTGTGACACATATATGCTGTAATCCACCCACGATGCTTCGGTATAAATAAGGGTCTGAAAAAGAATTACCTTTTGAAGACAAGTGAGTTTGTGGAGATGCCGGTGTAGAGACAACATTGGTAGATTGCATATTTGTTTTGTTCAATAGCTCATTGACATATTTTGTCTGAGTGAGAAATAAACCCATAGAACTCCATTTCGCTTCAATGCCTAAGAAATTGTCCAATTGGCTAAGATCCTTCACCGCAAATCGTGATTGCATAGACTTGATAATGTCGCGAATAAGTGTGATATTATTTCCTGTGAGAAGGATGTCATCGACATATATAAGACAAAATAGATGATCCGAACCTTTGTGATAATAGTATAGAGAGCTGTCAGTTTTGAACTTTAAAATCCCAAGGATAGTAAGGAGGAAGTGAGGCACTTAAACCATTGTCTGGGTGCTTGCTTCAAACCGTAGATGGATTTCTTCAATTTGCAGACATGGTTTGGAAAAATGGATGAACGAATCCTTGAGGTAGAGACATGAAAACATCCTCGTCCAAAGTACTATGAAGAAAAGCATTTGAGACATCAAGTTCACGAACATCCCAATGAAAAGAGATAGCCATGGATAGAATTAAGCGAATAGAAGCCGGTTTAACTACCAGACTGAATGTCTCTGTGTAGTTAATGCCTGATCGTTAGTGATAACCTTTGGCAACTAATCATGCCTTGTAGTGATCAATTGAACCATCTGCTTTCCTTTTAATTATGTATACCCACTTTGATCCAACAAGATTTTGATGAGAAGAGGGAGGAGCAAGCTCCCATATTTCATTTTGTAATATAGCATCATACTCGACTTGCATAGCTTTGCACCATTGTGATTGCCGAACTACTTGAGTGTAGCAAGTATGTTCGGTTTCAAGGGTTGGGGTAGAGAGAAAAGATTTTGGTTTAAGGGAACCTGTTTATGACATGGTTACCATTGGATGATTTTGGGTTGGTTGAGGTTGTGGAGGATTAGAGGTGGTTAAATCAACCACTAATAGTAATCCAGGAGGTGATGAGGCTTCGGTTATTATGGTGATGGATTGAGTTTGTGAGTTCGGTGATCTTGGGGTGATTACCGAAGTTGTTGGAGGAGATGTGGTAGAAGGTGAGGATAAGGGAGGTTGAATAGATAATATTAAGGATGAAGGTTGAGTAGGTGTAGGAATCCTTGTTGGTGTGGAGTTTGAAACGGAATGGGATTGATGAAGTGATGGGAGAAAGATAGTTGAGGGTGGTTCAGGTGGTGTAGAGTCCTTGTCACTAGTGATGATCTTGGAATCAGTCACGAATGGAAATTCTTGTTTATAGAAAAGAACATGACGTGAGACAATAAATTTCAAAGAATTTAAATTAAAACAATTAAATCCTTTGTGAATTTTACTATAACCCATGAAGACACATTTTTGAGAACGAGGTGAAAGTTATTTTCTGCATATGGACAAAGCCAAGGATAGCAAAGACAACCAAATGAATGCATTTGTAAATAGTCAGGTTCCTATTAGAACAATGTTTGAAAAGGATTATTTTTGTTTAGCTTGATAGAGGGTAACCTGTTAATGATATACACAGCAGTATCAAATGCATAGTTCCAATATTTGTTAGGGACATGAGAATGTTACAATAAAGAAAGTGTCATTTTAACAATATGGCGATGCTTACGCTCAGCACACTCATTTTGTTCTGGAGTTTTGCGATAAGCACTACGTTGAGTAATGCCATTAGCCAAGGGATAGGGTGTCAATGCTTAATATTCCCCACCCCAATCAGCCTGAAAAGACTTAATGAAACGATCAAAAAATTTCTCAACTAAGTGGCGAAATTTGATAAACACACTTAGAACCTCAGATTTAAATTTAAGAAAATAAATCCAGGTGTATTTGCTATAATGATCATAAAAAATGACATAATATCGACTATCATCAATAGCAGGAATAGGTGCTGGTCCCCATAAATAAGAACAAATTAATTTTAATGGTTGTTGAGCTTGATAACTAGATAATGAAAAAGGTAGCTTAAGGCTTTTACTGACATTACAAGCATGACAAGCAGAAGAATTTTTATTGAAACTAAAAGGTAAATGATACTGATGCAAAATAGTCCAGATAGTAACATCATTTGCATGATCAAGAATATTGTGCCATTGAGCGAAAGGAGTAGCATGGAAAGCCTTCGGAGATGGAGAAGTAAGACGTTGGGAATGCAGAAACATAGTGTAGAGACCATCCTCACTCGGGCCTGAATGAAGGATCGCCCTCTTACGGATATCCTTTATATCAAAATGATCAGGGAAAAACTCTATTGAGATATGATTAACATTAGTAAAAGAATGAATAAACAGTAAATTACAACAAGAATCAGGAACACGTAAAATAGGATTTAATAAAAAAGAATGAGCAGAAGAATTAAGTAGGGCAGAACCTGTACGAGTTATAGGAAGTGATTTACCATTTCCAATTCGGACTTCATCCTGACCATGATAATCAGATTGTAAACTCAGATTATCAAGGTGAGAGGTGAGGTGATGCGTAGTACCAATGTTAAGGACCCATAGTTGGGTATTGGCAGATGAAGAGGATGTAGCAATGTATGAGGAAGGTTTATAAAAGAATAGTGAGGAAGCAATTCTGTTCATCTCTTTATTTCTTGTTATTGGACATTGATTGACTTAGTGTCCAAATCCACAGCAGTTAAAGCATTGTGAATAGCTATCAAAAGAAGGGGAATAAAAATTGGGTGAATATTGGTGGCCTCCACTGTTCCAATCGCGTCCCCTGCCTCGACCAAAGCGACCTCCATGACCACGATAAGAAGATGATCTTCCTCCTCGACCTTGTGTGTTGGCCGAGTGAGCAATTAGAGGAATGGTGATTTTCATTGGATTATCATATTGTAAGTCTTCTTCTTCACAAAGTAGTAAGCCATAAAGCTCATCATAAGTAACATCTTCGAGTCGTTGTTGTAAAGATCGGATGAAGGGTCTGTAAGAGGAATTCAAGCCGTTGAGAATGACTTGCACAAGATCACCATAATTGGATTATTCAATGTTGCGAGTTGATCAAACATCACTTTTGCTTGTTGGGTATACTGAGCAATTGATTCAGAGTTCTCCTTTGCTAATTTGAAGAAACGCGATTTGATTATGAGCGCTTGAGCTTTGGATCCAGCAGCGTAGGAATTTACTAATTTTTCCCATGCTGCAAAGGCTGTTCGGGCACCAACTACTTGAGGAATAAACGCCTCTGAAATTGAACCAACGATCCAGCTCAAGACAAGTTGGTCTTGCGTAAACCACTGATGATACACTGGATTAACATGACCATCTTCCAGAGTTTGATCTGGTGCTACTGTTGTTCCATTGACATATCCGGCAAGGTTATAACTGTTAAGTAACAATAATAATTGAGCTTGCCACAACAAATAATTCGTTGAATTCAATTTGACAGGTAATTGATGAGCTATGTTGGGTAGAGATTGTATCTGATTTGTGGTGGTGGGATTTGTGATAGCGATGTTTGTGTTTGATGTGGTGGAACTGTGGCCCATTGTGAGTAATCGGTTGTTAAACCTTAATGTGCTCTGATACCATGAAACAATGTGTGTATGTGATAAATCAATTATATATTTTCTTGATATGTGAAGTAATGATTTATACAGGTTGAGAGAAATACAAGAGAGAGAGGTAGAGATATACACGTTAACAACTAGATGAGGTTACAACTAACAGATAACAAAGTGTAACTAAATTGTATTAGCTTATCAGAGGATATATATCACGAATGTATAGATTCATTTACAAGCTAAATCATTCGCAATAAATATTGCTATTTACAGAGTTTACTTGCTACCCTTTTATTGCTACAATCATGTAAAAAAAAATAATTATAACTATATATTTGATAAAACTAAATATGAAATATATACCTGCTAGTGGTACTTCCTAAATTCAAAATAAAAATTAAGTATATTACTACCTTAAATTGCTTTCGCTATAACAATAATAAACATATTGCTATTTGTTCCGATTTTGTTATAAAAGCTAAGCAATTTTATTAATTTATAAAATAATATAATAAGTTGACGAAACTTATATGTAAGAAAATGTCAATTTATATAAAATAGTGAACTTATTAGGAACATAACAATATGTATATTTATATGTAACATAAATTCAAAACCTTACTATATAATTAACCACTCATCTGTGTTTGCTGACACAAGATACTAACTAAATTAGACAGATCTATACCCTACAACTGTGTTAAGATTGGTTCCTAAAATAAAATTAATAAACACATAATAAGATTCTAAATTTTGTATCTAAACTTTATTCAAACAGCAAAAGAAATTTAAAAAAACTATCTCAATCAAATATGTATATATATTTAAATTGATTCTTTAAGAAGTTAATTGTAATAAACTTTAATCTATTTATTTATTCATTATCTATTAATTTTATATTATTTATTTTTATTTTCATTATTTTTTATTTATTTTATAAGATTCATATTTCCACAGAAAGTTTTTAAAAAATTATTTTAGTTAGAGATCATTATACTTAAAATTAAGTCAAGATATTTGGCTAATATAAACACAGTGCTACAAACCTAAATTGTGTGTATATATATATATATACACACACATACGTTAAAATTCCCCAAATTATTTAGTAATGTTAGCTGGAATGCACTAGTCTTGGAATGCACTTTACCACTTGGTTCAAGTGGTAAAGGTTGAGCCCATAACCTCAAAAGGTCATGGGTTCAAACCCTAGGGGCATAGCTCCTAGGAAAAAAATCAGGTTTGAACTATCCATCTAGGGCTGGCTAGTTCCAGCCACGGGATAGACTCCTTGGTGAGGTGGAGAATTCAAATTCCCCTCCCCCTCCATCAATCAAATTGTAATCGTTGTTTAAAAAAAAACATAAGTTCAAATTTTGTTCAAAAAAAAAAACATAAATTCAAGTGAGTTGGATAAGTGTACCTTACTTAGACAATGATAAGTCTCCATACAAGATTTATCACTTACCCTTACAAAGTGGGGTTATTATTTTCTATATCTGTAATTATCATGCCCCTTTACTAAAATAACATTTTTTTCAAGTCAATCAAAGAGCAATCAAGTGATAATTAACTCTTTCTTTTGTTTTTTTTTTTTTACCAAAAACTCTTTCTTTTGTTGGCTAAAAAAAAAAAATTATAACTCCTCTCTAAAGATATTTTAAGGTGTAAGATTTGATTACTGTCATTATAAATTTAAAAGGGAATACAGTCCATTAAAGTTTAAATTATATCAACTCCTTATTAAATAAAAAAACACTTTTTTTTTAATTTATACTCTGCTAAAGCTCCTACTTACATCGCCCATCTGATGGCTTTTTGAACAAATGAATGGCCCTGTATAGATCCATTTCAGACTTCTCTTCCTTTGAGCTACAATACATTAGAATTAATTACTCAAGTTCATCATCAAGGACATATTTAGCAGGATATAAAGTGGATAGCTTCGAGAAAGTAACAAAGCAAGGGTGCAACGAGGTTTCGATTTCACAAGGGAAGTGATTTTCAAGAAGAAGTTGAAAAAATACAGAAGTGAATCAACATAAGATTACTTACCCAAATGCTTGTGAGTTTTAATCAACTTGAATTTATTGAGGAAAAAATGGATATGAGAAGATTGATGTTGATATGAAGCTGAAAGGGACCTGAATCGTTGCTAAGTACCTAAGTCAAGATGAGGTAATTTGATGGCTATGGATTTTCAGCTATGAACATTCTTCTCTATCTTTAAGTTTCTGTGTTATCTTTGTGAAGAAAATGCAGAATTCTATAGCTCCCACCTGCTGAGTCATGCCCTTAGTTGTTTCTCCTTCAATTCACAGCTCATACTTCCTCCTTATCTAATTTTTTCCTCCCTTTAGTCCCTAACCTTCTTTCCATTCATTTCTTTAATCTTTTAATTCATAATTATCTACACTTTTATTTTATTTTATGATAGTATCACATATTTCCATGGGTTCTATTTCCACATCCCATCAATTGCACTTCGTCTTGTTTCCTTTCATGGCCCAAGGCCAAATGATTCCTATGGTAGGCATAGCCATATTGTTAGCTCACCATGGAATGGTAGTCACAATAGTCACCACACCCCTTAATGCAAAACGTTTTGAAACAACCCTTTACCTATGATGCACAGAAATTTCTCTGAATAGGCGTTTCTGTATTTCGAAAACATTTTCGTATTGGAAACTTCAGGAAACTCCTTGGAAAAGTTTCGAGGCCGTTTCCGTAAATATAAAAAATTAGGAAACATGTTTCATACTTGAAAACACGTTTCCAACTTAAAAAATATATTCCTCTAGTATTTTCCTGAATAAGAAAAGAGACAAATTAAAAAATAATTTTATATTTTTTTGTTAACTAAATAAAATAATTTCTAAAATTATACTATTACTTTATAGAATAGATAAAATTTTTCAAGATTTATATATAAAATTTATATTTATATATATTCGTATATTATTAATATTTACTTATATACCCCTATACTTTTAATATTTATACGTTTCACCCACGTTTCCGTTTCCTATATTTTAAAAAATGGGGTTTTGCCGTATCCGTTTCCATGTTTCTCCGTTTCTGTTTCCATGCTACATAGCCCTTTACCAAGCTATTGAATCTGGCCTCCAAATTCAACTCTTTGAGCTTGAATTTCCTGCTGAAGAAGCAGGTTTGCCCAAGAATTGCGAGAATTGTGACATGCTGGCGTCATTAGGTTTAGGCGCTGAATTCTTCTCTGCAACCAACCGGTTACATGAACCTGCAGAAAGATTGCTTCAAAAGCTTACTCCAAGGCCAAATTGTATAATTTCTGATATGTGTGTGCCCTACACAAGTCAGGTTGCCTGCAAACTTGGTGTTCCAAGGATAGCTTTCAATGTCTTTTGTTGCTTCAGTATGTTGTGCACACGCAGAATATACAGTTCTGGGATGCTTGAAAAGATAAAATCCGAGTCCGAATACTTTGTTGTGCCTGAATTGCCTAATCATATTGAATTAACAAAAGAGCAGCTGCCGGGAGCAATGATTAACTTAGGCCATTTCCTTCAGCAAATTGCATCTACTGAAGTGGTGACTTATAGGATTATTATTAATTCTTTTGAAGAGGTGGAGTCCGCATATGTCCAAGAATTCAAAAAGGCTAAAAAAGATAAGGTATGGTGCATAGGCACTGTTGTTGTAAAAATTGAGGATCGGACAATGAATAAAATAAAGCAAATTACAGCTAAAATAATTGAAAATAATAATATTGAAGATAATATAAAACACACAGATTTTTAATGTGGAAAACCCCAAAACAAATCGAGGAAAAACCACGGGCAAGACTAGAAAAATTTCACTATGAAAAATAATAGGAGTTATAAAATATTTCTCTCTATACCCCAAGGAGAATACAATAAAAATTCTCTCTTAATATAGGAGATAACCCACTCTCTATATATATTTTTCTCACAAGAGAATTGCACACTCACTCACTTGCTCACACAGCACTCACCTACAACCACTCAATTGTCTCACT
>CATIWK010314371.1:0-13678 GCA_949634005.1 Mallotus japonicus | reverse complement strand
AGCTGCCACATATGCTAATTTTGATCGGATATGTTTGAGGTACTTTAATCTGAAACAAAAAATAGAACTTGTGGTACTGAAAAGAAAAAAAATAGAACTTATGATACTGAAAAGAAAAAAATTTAAAATCTGGTACCATTTTGAAACATGGGGCAAAGTTATGGTACCAATGGTGCATCAAACCCATTAAAATTGTCAAAACTCTTAAAGAATACATGCATTTGTTTGTACAAAATTGAACTTCAGATGTTGCCCTTTTTCCCCTTCTTGTACTTTTAAAAAATTAAAAAATAATAACACTAATAAGTGAAAAATATTTTTTCAAAGGCAAAATTTTTAATACCAACTTATTTATATTGTCAATATTAATGCTCTTTCTTCTATATTAGCTACAACAAATCTCATCTTTGCAATTATCTCTCCTCTGATAATGTTAGAGAAAAAAAAATAATACATTGAAGAAGAAAGGCAAATATGGAGATTAAAAGCCATCTTCTTCATAATAATTTTTTTGGGATAAAAAAATGAATTTTCCTTTTCTTCTAATGTGCTCCCATCATTTCCACCTATAGTTCAAGCTTGGTTGACTATAGGTTATTTTAAGACCTTTGAATGCCTTAAACTGTGTAGTGTTGCTGGATGGTGTCAATGTCAATTCCCTTCAGCTTCACTACTGATTCAACATGCCCTTTCAATGTGTGAAGCTCTCTCAGCCTGCAAAAATCAAAACAAGATTCATGTTATGAGTGTGATTGATGCCAACAATCATGAATACATGAACTTGCCAGAGTATAGGGGTATTGACACTTTACCTGGCTACCTCGGCACGCCTTTTCGCCTGATCTGCAAGCTCATTCAGTTCCTTGTAGCTCGCTTTCTCATGAGTTACACCATCAGCTGACTGTAGACCATGAAGTGTACGTTGTGCCATAGCCCACCGAGCCTCCCTCTCACCCTTTCCGTAGTCCTTCTTGGTTGTGAAAGCAGTCTGAATTGATTACAGAAGGAAAATTCAATGAAAACTTAAAAGAGGAAGAAGAGAACTTAAAATAATTACATTTCTCGATCCAGATTAGTTAGAGCCCTTCTGGCTATGGATACAGGAAGTAATTATACCAAACAAAGAAAAAGAAAAGAAAAAACAGTGTCAAGACCTTGTTCTGCAGCAAGTTATCCCATGCCTTGCCACTCAGTCCGTAGCGGATCATGAACTTGATCATATCAAGAGGAATATAGGTGAGAATGCTATAGAGCCAAATGATTCCTGCCCATCCCCAACCAATGCCTTGAATTTTTGCAAAGCTCCAGTTTGCATACACGGCAATAACAGTAGCCACCTTTTGTTGAACAAGATTTAGAGTTGAGAAACATATAAACTCATAGAGAAAGAATCAGCACATACTAGTAGAAAAGCATATATATATATATATATATATATATATGTATATATAAAACAAACACTGACCAACTGTGCAGCAATGAAGGCACCAAGGAGCAAGAGACCAGGGCGTTCGAGGAAAGACCAGCTTCTTGATCGGGTAACAAAGATGAGTGCTTGACTAATAATACTAACTTGAAGGTACAGAGCAGCTGTAAGCTCACCATGATCATCTCGGATAATCCTCACACCGAATTTGTTCTGCAAATATTAATGTTTTAACGCTTGTTTTTTGATCTAATGTTATTGTTAATTACTAGCTTCAGGGTGGTTTACTTACTGGGAAGAAATCTGTGTCATGAACAAGCCAGAAGAAGATCACAGTCATGATTGCCATGTATGCTCCAAGGACAACGCCTGTGGCGAAGATTTCCTTTAGCTTCCAGGAGTCTGGCATAGGAGATGGCTTGACTCTGTCCTTGGAAATGGTCATAATTGTACCGTCATTGAGGATGGCAATGATCAGGACCATGAATGGTGAGAAGTCGAATTTCCAGATAAGTGCAACAAGCGTGAATCCCATCACGATACGGATTGTGATGGAAACTGCATAGATTGTGTAGTTCTTCATCCTCTGGAAGATGGCTCTGCTTGTTAGCACAGCACTAACGATCACACTCAATCCTGGCTCTGTCAGAACGATGTCCGAGGCACTCCTGGCAGCATCAGTTGCATCTGCCACAGCAATACCAATATCTGCCTTCTTCAATGCAGGGGCATCGTTTACACCATCTCCTGTCATACCACAAATGTGATTCCTCCCTTGGAGCTTCTTAACAATCTCATACTTGTGCTCTGCATACCCAAAAGCAGCAATGTCTTAGCTTTGCTCTAACGCTAACTCTAGCATTGTTGTACTCAATATGGATAATGAAAACCCCATTACCTGGAAAGACTCCAGCAAATCCATCAGCTTTCTCAATGAGTTCATCCACTGGAATGCCAGCAATTGACTCATCTCTACTGTCCCCAAGAAGTGAGGATGATGGGTACATGTTAGTGCCCATGCCAAGTCTTCGCCCGGTCTCTTTGCCAATAGCAAGCTGGTCACCAGTGATCATCTTAACATTGACACCAAGGTCAAGAGCCCGACGAATAGTCTCTGCACTGTCGTGCCTAGGAGGATCGAAAAGAGGCAAGAGACCCACAAACTCCCATGGTGCACCGGCGCTTTCCTTAGTCTTCTCTGGAATAGTCTATTAACGAGAAAAAGAGAAGGCACATTATGGTGCAATTAGGCTCAGTATGATACCTCACCTAGCTTCGCATGTACCAAATAATGCTAGTGTAACAGGATTGCTATTGTAAGTGCATTATTAAACTAATCTACCTGACGAGCAACGCCAAGAGAACGAAGGCCACGATCAGCAAAGTTGTCAATGACTTCGTGGGCCTTTTTCCTTATATCCCCCTTGAGGTCGCAAAGATCAATAATCTGGCAACCAAATAGAGACTTAGTACTACTGGAGACGGGTTAGTTTTCTGATGCAGAGTACTAGAAAAGTCTACCTGCTCAGGTGCCCCCTTGCTGCATCTATGCCAGTCACCATTGCTGTCAAAGTAAGTGATAGCTGTGCGCTTTTCCACAGGGTTGAAGGGTAGGAAATGCACCTCAGTAACGCCTGCTCTAGCCTATAAAGCAGAAGAAGAAAAATAATCTATTGTCACCATGACATTCGCAAGGACTTGAACTAATATAAACATCATAACAAGAGAATTGACATCTTACCTCCTTGGGGTCGCTGAGCATCCCAACAATTGAAGCATCAATAGCATCCTGGTTTTCTGTTCTGGAAGCCCTGGCAGCAAGCAATATAACAGTATCCTTTTCGGCATCCTTGGCAAATACCTGCAGTTACCAATTCACTTTCAGATAAGCACCAAAATTTATGCTCATAGTTCTTTGTTCTTCTTGGAAGACTTTGCTTAGATCAATAACCTCAATGAGGGACCTGTCGACAGTAAGCTTGTTGAGGGTGAGAGTCCCAGTCTTGTCACTACATAAGACATCCATCCCGGCCATTTCCTCAATGGCAGTCATTCTCTTGGTGATGGCACCTTGTTGTGACAGGCGATGAGACCCAATAGCCATTGTCACTGATAAGACTGTAGGCATTGCGATTGGGATACCTCCAATGAGAAGTACCAAAAGATTGTCAATGCCTTCTCTGTAATTCCTGTGCTGAATTGCGTACATGATCACAATCTCAATCACCATTCCCACAGCAATTGAGCAGATACAGAAGTTTCCAATGGCTGTTAAAACCTGATCAATGGAGCAGAAAAGAAGTGATCAGACTTGCGCAAACCAATATATAATATAACAGATAAATTTGGAGTGCCTGTAACGAAAAACATTAACAAATTAATGATACCTTCTGAAAGTGACCAACATTATTGGTGCTGTCAACAAGGTGAGCTGCCTTGCCAAAGAAGGTATGAACACCAGTGGCAATAACAATAGCCTCAATCTCACCTTGTTTGCAAGTTGAACCAGAGAAAACCTCATCGCCAGGATGCCTTGTGACAGGAAGGGATTCACCGGTAAGGGCAGATTGATCAATCTTGAGTGGATCACCATCCATGAGACGAGCATCAGCTGGGATAATATCACCTAACTTGATGCTAATCATATCTCCTGGAACCAACATGGCTGCTTCTTGCTCACTCCATTTTCCATCCCTCAACACCTTAGATATCAACAAGTTATGGCATACGCAATTAGCTACATTGTATATTTTACATGAGTTAATTACTATGACATAAACCAGGATGGATGTAGAGAGCAGGTACCTTAGTTTTGGGTGCAAGACCGGCCATTAGAGCAGCAGCAGCGTTGCCTGCATTGTTTTCTTCGATGAAACTGATGGTGGAATTGATAATGAGCAAAACAACGATACCAATAAAATCTTGCCAATCTGGTGGCTTGCCTCCTCCATTAGCCAAAACAATGGCCATGATAGCAGCTGATTCCATAACCCATGACAGAGGATTCCACATAAAACCCAAAAACTTGAGCAATTTACTCTCTTTTTTTTCCTCAAGCTTGTTGGGTCCAAAGATTTGAAGCCTCTGCTCACCCTCTTCTGTGGTTAACCCCTCTTTAGTACATTTCAGCTGTTCAAAAACTTCTTCGATGGGGATATTCTCCTACACAACCACACACACACACACACAAGAAACAACATTTAACATCTTATATAAAAAACACATAATAGTACATGCAATATCAAATTTTTTACGAGGTTCATCCAATTTGTATATTTTCCACCCTACCAAGAAGTCCTTAGGCTACCACGTTGAGTATCTGCCTTATAATGCAAGAATTTTAAAAATTTTAAAATATTCCATGCTATCAGGTCGAATGTCTGCCTTGTAATGCAAGAATTGGAGAACTTAAAAATATTCCAATTTGCCAAGAAAACCATGAAAATGCATTGAAATGGAGGGAAGTGATGCTTACAAGATCAATGCTTTCATTTTTAATCTCTTCCAAGGAAATATTAGCCATGGTTAAAAATAACAGAAAACTCTAAAGTCGAAACAAGAAGAAAGAAAGAGAGCTCTGAGAATGAGAAATGTAAACAAGGCTCTCTTTTTTTCTTCTTTAAACAATTACTTTCTTCTTCTTCTTAAGGTGGTGGGGAAGCGAAGAAGAAGCTTAAGGAGGTGGAGTTGAGTCTCTTCTAATAGGCCTCTTCGTCCTCCATTGGCCTACTACAAGAGACAACGAAAAAGAACAGAAAATTAAGGAACACAAAAGAGTTATCTGCTGTTGTCTAATGAATATAGCAGGCAGTTCAAAAATTTGACAGGCTACTTTAGTTTTATAACCAACTTTTACGATGGAGAAAGAGAAAAAAATGGAATGAAAGCTCGAACAGTTCGGATTTGTTTGTTTTCTTTTTGTGGTTTGCCACAGCATCCGGTCATATGGTGGTGGAGATTATAATTTTTAGGATATTATTGATGGCATAACTAGGAATTGAGAGTGATCAAAGGTTGGATACTAGTTGTTCCCTTGAATTCAATTCTATTCAACTCTCTATTTGCATTTGCATGTAAATCAAATTTCCAATCATTTTCCAACACACCATGATCATATATATATATATATATTTTCCTTATTACATGGTTCAATCAATTAGATGACATGTCAAAAATTGGACGGTCAATTGGTACATTTTTTTGAAGACTTTTAAAAAAAACAATGATACGCGTCGTGAGTTACGACGTCACGAGTCGCGATAAATATCACATTAAGTCTCTGAAAAATTACACATTAGGTCCCTGAAAAATTCAAAAAAATTTTAATTTTCCTGTTTTATCCCCCGATATAAGGGGGCTGTCAGTCATTTTGGGAAATGACCCCCCGCAATTTACTGCTCCCTGTCGCGAGTCGCAACAGGGAGCTTTATCCTTTAAAAAATTACATGTACAATTCTAGTTCAATATAAAAAAAAAATTAATTTTAAGATTTTTTAAGAATCATAGACTTAACTTAACTATTCAATTTTTCGCATGACATAATCTATTTAATTGGTAAAATTTTAGTTTTCAATTATGTTGGGAGTATATTAAACTTTTTATAAGAAATTTTTTTAGAAAAAAAAAAAAAGAATATTGCAAATGCACTGCAAGACAAGGCATGATAACATAAGTTCCACAAAATCTACTTTTACTAAATTGTAACGACCTATGCTATGATAGTACTTGTAACGGGATCATTACTTTCAGGATCTGTTCTACTACTTTTTAATGTAGGATTTACGTAGGATTTACATTTCATTCGAAACATTATTCTCTACATATTTGTTTTGTTTTATCACAAATATCTGCATATTTGTTTGATAAATAATACAATATAACTACTATTCAAACTTCTAAACAATTTTAATCACAATACAAACATTTGTATATATACAAATGGAATCAAAATTGTATTAATACCTATAAAATGTAATAATGACTATAATTAAATAAATATTAATTTAACAGTTCTAATTTCATTTATATAAATCTAAATGTTTGTACCATAGCACAAAACCCTAATATCTGATAACCAGAAAGCCTAATTAATCCAAATTGAACCAAAAAGACCCTAATAATCGAGTAGAACTTGGGCAGCCCAGATATTATAACTTTTGACAAATTTAAAAAGAAAAAACAATATAAATTATTTATGGTATATTATATTATTATTTTTATATTTTAACACATAAATTTAAATTATTTAAATTTATATATTTTAATATATTTAGAGTTAATTATCTTGAAAAATATATTACTATTATTAGTGTTTAGGGACCAAATTTTTAAGAAAAAAAACTTATTGTAGGAAAATATTATTATGATGATCAAATATATATATATATATATATATATATATATATATAAAATAATTTAAATTTATGTATTAAATTAAAAATAATAATATATTATATTAATATGATAAAAAATATTCTTTTAAAATAATTAACTATAATATATTATTTAAAAATTTTAATAATTTTAACATATAAATAATTTAAAATTTTGAAATAATGTTATTTATATGTAAATTAATGTCAGAATTTTTGAAGTATAATATTTGTATTGGCAATCAAGAACAAATTCCCGGAATGCTGTCCAGCAAAATCAAACTATGATTGAAAATCAGAGAGAGCACTCATATTACGAACTGGGCTACAAACCATAAATAGCTAATCAAATCATTGTATAATTTTAACCAGCAGTGATACGGCTAACAAACATAGGACTATACTTTCACAAAGGTAATAGCGAAACACAACGACAGAATACCAGGCAAGCTTGTAACAATAATTCAACAATCTGATTAAGAGGTCCAAACAGCTGTTTTTTCTTTCCATAATACAGGCTACTATTCTATCATTTACAAGTCTGTGTTTCCAATAAGTTCCCAACCAACAGAACTACAAAATCTATGTTAATATATAGAACATAATAACCGTTAGCATACAACATAAACACTATCAGACAAATATAAACAGAAAAAACAATCATAATCCAACCTACAAAATCAAACAGGCTCCAAACTTTTTCAAACGAAAAACACTTCTATGGAATTTCTAAAAACATTATACAACAGCCAGCATAATTCCTTTTTTTTTACAAAAGAAAACAGCTAAAGCCAAACTGCAGCTTGGGCGGCTAGCTAATACATTATAACATGACATCATGAGACAAAAAGTTTTATCTTTCAATTACACTAACACTAATGTGTTGAGAATATGATTCAACCACTCCTGTCATCACACATTCTCTGTTTCTCCAATCCGAAAATTAATTTGGACAAAACCTAGCAGTAAAAAAATGTGAGGCTTTCACCCACATATCCTAAAGCAATCAGCAGCATCCACATATAGACATACAACAATAAAGCTACAAAACCTCATGAAAATATAAAATCCAACTTTCAATTTGCAAACACTAAGCAATAACTATACACACACTAAACATACGGTTCAAAAAATCAGCTCATCTGATTATTACACCTTCCATTAATCCACGTCAAATAAATCCACTCC
The DNA here is from genome assembly GCA_949634005.1 of Mallotus japonicus. NCBI lineage: Eukaryota > Viridiplantae > Streptophyta > Magnoliopsida > Malpighiales > Euphorbiaceae > Mallotus > Mallotus japonicus. The sequence continues at coordinate 5,692 of CATIWK010314371.1, read as the reverse complement.
TAGATTAAATTATTGACAAATGTGAAACCGGGCAAAATACAGACATGTAGTCAGACAAAGATCTATGTTCCTTTTTTCTGCATTAAACATGTCCCTTGTACTTAAAAATCAAGCTTTGTGAAATAATTTCTCAAAGCAAATGATACAATCATCATCTAAAAACTAATGATGTTTGACTAACAGAAAACATTCACTCAACCCTCGCAAAACTTCTAACCAATCTCTAATCCGTCCCATCATATAATGCAAATTATACTCAGCTTCAAGCCTCACAAGCAGACTTCAAGTAATCAAAACATGAACAGGGCTACATTAGGAACCAAATACCTAAAACCTGACAATTATGAAAAATGAAGAAAAACCAAAGCATAATGATAATAACACATCAAACATGCTGAGAAAATTTAGAATATCATAATAATCTGAAGATTAAACAACAATCCAATCTAAAATGTAAAACAGCCATCTCAAGTCTGCCAAAAACGAACTAAAACAACAAAAACACTTTGATTATAAAAGAGTTCAAACTCAAAATCCAACATCTCGTCAGACTTAAAACCCTAGCTTGGTGCGGCGCCAGTGTCTACGCTTCGCATTGTACCTACAACACAAAAACAGTAACGAATTAACACTCACAAGTCACATCATCAAAAATAAAATAAAATAAATAATTAAAATTGAAGATTTGAAAACAAGTAAAGGCTGTGAGTACCTGATGGTGTTGTCGGTTCTCATGCGGATCCAGTGAGGAATAGGCCTGTTCTGCCTCATCTTCTTCGCCAGTTTCTTCTTGATTATGAAAGTCTTGTGTGACGGCTGCAAACAAACAAACAAACAAACAAAAAAGCGTAATCAGAGATTGTGCACAAGCTTAATGAGCTAAAGAGTCTCTAAGAGTAGCAGAGAAAGGGTCGGTAGCTAAAAGACTACCATTTTCGCGACTTTTGGAGCTTCAAGGAAAGGAGGCTCAGTCTGCGAATTATGAAAACTCTGGCAATAGAAACCCTAGATCTGAAATGATTGTCCTTTTATAGTGCTGGAAACTCAACGGCGTCGTTTATTTGATGGGATTTTTTAGGGCGAAGCAGGATGAAATACTGGCCCTAAAAATATTGATTCAGGTCTGGTTCAAGGATTGTTGGCCCATTTGGCATTCGGCTATTATAGATATATAAAAGCTGCACGTCAAAGCTAACAGTTAGCGCGGCGTAAGTCAATAAAATAAATTTATCACGATATTTTGAATAATAATTATTTATTTACAATATTTTTAGATAATATGATATTTTAAAATAAAATACTATATTTTGAAAATGATAGCAATATTTTAAAATTAAAATTGTAATGTTTTAAAATTAAATTGTGATATTTTGAAAAATATTTGTGATATTTTAATATTAAATAGAGATATTTTAAAATTAAATTGCAATATTTTGAAACGATGATGATTAAATCGTGATATTTTAAAACTAAATTATCATATTTTGAAAAAAACTGTGATACTTTAAAATTAAATTGTAATATTTTTGAAAATGGTGATGATATTGTTTTCAAAAAAAAATGGTGATGATATTTATAAATAGCGTTGACAAAATGAATTCTTCTTATGATATTTTAAATATTTTTAAAATAAAAATGTGATATTTTAAAAAATGTAGTGATATTTTATATTTTTAACAGTTGATGTGGCATCATTTGATTGGTTGATGAAAAGCATTTATTATGATATTTTCAATAATAATTATTTATTCACGATATTTTCTAGAAGCACAATATTTTCAATTAAAAATGTAATATTTTGAAAAAGGTAATGATATTTTAAAATTAAATAGATATGTTTAAAATTAAATTGCAATATCTTAAAAATGGTGATGATATTTAGAAATAACATTGATAAAATGAATTTTTATCATGATATTTTAAATATTTTAAAACAAAATGTGATATTTTGAAAAAGGTAGTGATATTTTATATTTTTAACAAAAAGCACGTATTCACGATATTTTTAGAGAGTACTATCGTTTAAAATAAAAATGTAATATTTTGAAAAATGTTACAATATTTATATATTACATATATGCCTATATCCATAATTTTTTAATATATCAAATATTATTTCATAACAGATGTTGCTCAACAATCATATTAAAATAAAATGACATCCAAACAAATAAGTATAAAAAACCATGTAAAAATATTATATATATAAATAATTTTTTCCTTCAAAAAAATAAAATTAAAATAATTTTACATTTAAAAAACTTCAAATTTAACGAATGTTATTTAATAATCATATAATTATAAAAAAAAATAACTTGCTCAACTAAATATTATATTACTTATCAAATAATAAATTTGAAATTTAACAAGTGTCATTTAGTAATTATATAGAAATAAAAGAACAACTTACTCAGCTAAATATTATATTACTCATCAAAAAATATAAAACAATAAGTCGCAATAATAAAATGTAAAAAATAACAAAACAACAAGTATCCTCTATATAATTTTTTTTTTTTACATACACGCACGGTTGTTTGTAATACTTATACATGGAGAAATTCATATGCAATAACAATCTACTTTCTTTCTGTGCTTTCTTTTTTTTTTTTATCAAATATAATAATGTTCAATAGGAACTTTGATAATAATACATACATATGCACAACGAGCTTATATGACTAATCTAATGAATGAGCTAGCAAATATGAGAATAATGGATGCCAACAACATTAACGATCATGTAATTTGAGTTAACAATCAATTGCAAAAAATCATTTTTAGTGGGAACATATTGAGTAAAGAAGCTAAGTGTTCTATTTTACGGTAAACTTTACGACCAGATCAAATGTTTATGTTCGCTATTCAATTTCACAATCCATAGGAAAATATGCCAAAACTCTCATAATTTTTCTTCGACAATATGAAATTTATCGTATTGTTGAAGATTACAAAAGACAACAAAATGAAAATTCTAATCATGATATATGCAATACTGCTTTAAAAATATCTACAACAATTCATGTAATAATACGGAATTCAATTCCATTGCTTTTACATTTCATATTTTAGAATATGTAATAATAATATCTATGTAATATATATATAATGAATAAATGTTATTTTTTATTTTATAATTTTTTTAATGTCATCTAAATAATATTTGTATATATCTTATATTGATATTATCTTTGTATTTAAAAATAAAATTTTCATGCATTAAAAGTTATTTTAGTTATGATTAAAAATAATTAATCTATCCTTAAAATACTGCAATATCGTGCGGTTATCATGCTAGTTAATATTAAATTTTAAGGACTTTTTCAAAAATAACTAAAAGAGAAAAATATTTTTAAAAATACTATTGACTTTTTTTAATTTATAAAAATACAGTTTTAAAATTTTTTTTCAAAAACATGGTCTTTCTCCTTTCTTTTCAAAAATAAAACACACTCTTACTTCTTCTTTTTCTTCTCCTCTCTTTTCATTTTTTTCTTCTAATTATATTATGTATCTTACTTTTTCTTCTTCTTTTTTTAACTGCAAACTTTTTTTCTTCTCCTCTTGTGATTTTTTTTTCTTTTAATCATATTATCTTACTTTATCTTTTTTTTTTCCTTCTTCTTCTTCTCTCTTTTCCTTTTTTTATTTAGTTATCTACAAATCTTTTATTTTTTTTCCTCCTTCTCCTCTCTTTTCTTTTTTTTTTCTTTTATTCATATTGTCTTGCTTGTTCTTCTTCTTCTTCTCCTACGTTTTTTTCTTTATCCCCAAATCTTTCATTTTTTCTTAACCATTAACTAGGAGTTACAAGGATTCTTATTTTTTTTTAATTGCTTGCCCTTTTTTCTCTTTCTCTCTGCCAAAAAAAATGTTAAAGAGTAAGTTGGAGAAATTTCTCAACCAATTTTTTCAACCGAAATAATCGCCGAAACAACAAAAAACAAATACATAGAGGTTGAATATCATTACTCCCATAAAAATTCTCCTATGTAGAAGAGGCTTCATACCCTATAGGTCCTTTCTAGTTTTTCTGCTATGTAGAAGAGGCTTTATACCTTATAGGCTTAACATGAGACAACATAATTTTTTTAATTCAGATTTCACATTCCATTGCAACACTCCACTAATCCATCAAATAACACAAAAGCAACTAAATGGAGAAGTTGCCTATTATATGATCAATTTGTTGGAAATTCAGGTTGAGGAGAAGATGTTTGAGGTTCTTCATTGCTTTGTTGAGCTAAAAACATTTCTTTAAGCCTCTGAAATTCATCCTTTAATGCACTCAAGCGAGCTTTCACATTTCAATTTTCTTCTTCCGTTTGATGAATTTTTTCTTCAAGTTCCGCTTTCTTGGCTAATGGTTCCTTCAAGTCTTTAGGTTTTACTCCTCCACCAATGCAAATCACATGATTGTGACGTTGAATTCCAAAACATTTTTCAACAACCTCAACATTCGAGAGAGAAGGTTCCAATTCAATTGTCTCCTGCAATTCATCCTATAAAGTGAAAGGCTAATCAAATATGAAACTAAACATAAATTAATCAGAAAATAAATGTGAAGAAACCTCTATTTTTTCATTTTTTAGCAAATCTTTAATTTTTTCTTGACTGTTAACCAGGAGTTACAAGGATTCTTATTTTTTTTAATTGCTTACCTTTCTTCTCTTTCTCTTTGCAAAAAAAAAATGTAAAGAGTAAGTTGGAGACATTTTTAAACCAATTTTTTCAACCAAAATAACCGCTTAAATAACCAAAAAAATCCACTACAAAACAACCTCATCAAACTGAAAATGAACCAACCAAAACAACCAAAAAAAAACTACCAAAATGACCAGAAAAACAATCAAGAACCAAAAACAATCTCATAAAACTGAAAACGAACCAACCAAAAACAAACTGAAGAACAACCTAGAATAAAAAATAACCAGAAAAAACAGCCTCATAAAACTGAAAATGAACTAACCGAAAACAACTGCCAAAACAACATCATAAAATTAAAAATGAATGAGTAAAACAATCAAAAAAACAATTAGGAACCAAAAACTACGAGACAAAAATAAAAAAAATCAGGAACCAAAAATAATTAGAAAAACAACCTCATAAAACAAAAGAAAACATTTATGAAATAATAATAGTAATAATAAGAAGAAGAAGAAGAACAAGAAACAATATTGTAATAACAAATAGAAAATAAAAATACACTACATGAAAAATGATGTTTAACCAGAGTTAATACCCTCGTTAAAAGTTTCATTACTCTCGTTAAAAACTTTTAGCGATGGTAAAAATCCCATTGTGGCCCGTCATTATTGCTTATCCTGTTAAAAGTTTTTAACGACAGGAAAACATTGCCCATCATTATTTTTTTAACGAGGGGTGAAATTTCCATCACCATTATTTTAACGATGGGTGATATTCCAGTCACTAAAAATCATAAATAGTGACAAAAAATTTCGTCGTTATTATAGTTTTATAATTATTGTCAAATAATAGTGAGGGGATTTTCCATCACTATAAACATGTCACGACCCAAAACCGGGAGTCATGACCGGCGCTAGGGAACGGGAATTACTGTAATCCGGAACCCGTAGCAAGCCTTAAAATATAAACTCAAATAAATACAATCATAAAAATAACAATAAATTAAATCTTTTACAATATAAATCAAATCTCATATCATAATTAA
>CATIWK010314341.1:0-11802 GCA_949634005.1 Mallotus japonicus | reverse complement strand
TTTTCTTTACAAAAATGTATCATTCTTTCTTTTACTTTATTTTTTCTTTTATTTTTATTTATTCTTTCTTTTTTATTTTTAATTTCCCTTTATTATTTTTTATTTCTCTTTTTTTCGTTTTCAGCTTGTTTCAAAATTTTTATTTTTTTATTTTTTCTTATTTTTTTCATCTTTGTATATTAATGAAGCATCAGCCAATATATATTTTTTGGGATTTTATTTCATAAATTTTTTGACATGTTATGTTGAAATACAATATGTTTTTTATTTTTATTTTTTTGTTTCCTCTTTTTTTAGTAAGTTTTTTTGGTGTTGTTGTATCGTAAGAGGATGCTGCCGCTTTATGTTGCGTTTACAATTTGGTATCGTTTTGGTATATATATATATATATATAGGCCGAATGCTCTATTTCTCCCCTGAACTTTACCCTTTTGACCCATTGCACCCCTCAACTTTCATTTTAACCAATACAACATCTAAACTTCTATTTAAAACCTATTTCACCTCTGTAAATATTTTTCTTATTCTATTTAAATCTACTTTTGCCATGGTGGACCAGCGCGTGCTTGTAGTCTCCTATAGGCACGTGAAGCTCCTAAACTATGCTGATATGTCTTTCTGAAAAAAGAAAAAAGTCATAAACTAAAGTGTATAAATAATAAGGGACTAAAATAAATGAATCCACCATACCAAAACTTTTTTTAAAAAAAATAAATGAAGTTTAAAACTTTTATTTCAATTATACCATCTTCAACCTTCATCTTCAAATTCACCATACCAATATAAGCAAATTAATATGTTTCCTTAAAAAAAAATTAATCCGTTAGAATTAATCCACCTTCAACCCTCATCTATCCTGCTGCACACCCTCCGCCATAGAGAAAAGAGAACGTGACCGGATGGTAAGAGAAGAATCCTAAAGAAGGCAAGAAATGGGAGATTGAGTCGTGAGCATGAGCTTATGGCTCAGGAGAGGGCCATTTCTTTTTTTTTTCATTCAAAGGAAGCAACAACCAAAAAACACAAACAAACACAGTCACATAGGATAGACTCTGGGTGTGGCTACACCGATCACATCTTTAAACATCAGATTTTGAATGCCTAGGGGAGGCATATCAACATTAACACAACCTAGAGGAATTTGAACATCAGCATTAGCCAAATAATCGGCACAGTTATTTGCCTATCGATGGATATGCCAAATTTGTACGATCCAATCTCTACTGAGCATGCACTGAATTTCTTTAAACAGAGACAGATTTTGTAGCCGGCAAGAGTTGCGACCATGGATGATATCCACCACACATTGGTTATCAACTTCAAGTAAGAGCTTCCGGGTGCCCAACTCCCAGGTGAGCTTCAAGCCATAAATGACACCCCAACACTCTACTGCTAACACACTGCAACTGCCGAGGTTAACCATAAATCCACCAATCCATGAACCAGTATAGGATCGGACCAAACCGCTAGCTGCAGTTGGTTTGAGACCGTATAGTTCCTTGAACCAAATCAAGAATAATAAACTATCATTTTCAAATCAACCTAAATTTGGAGAGCAAAAAAATAGAAATTAAACACCCTTTAAAATTAAATCACTTCTTTGTAACATCAAATTCACCATCCAAGTTTGCATCGCCTCCCATCTATAGTATTGAACTAAATACAATAGTAGAAAAAAAAAACCTTCATCAACATTCATGGATCTGAAGATATCAGAATGAAGAAATTCTCAACACCGTCATAGCCATTGATTTCTTCGTTAGGGGAAAAAAAATGTAAATAGATCAAAGTGGGCAGATAACTTCAAGAGCCTCCGCCATAGATGTTACCATAAGAATCAAGATGGGCACCTCCGTCCCATAATTCCTTGGCTGGCCATTGCTTACCGCCGCCATTGATGGCCGCACTAAGTGTGGGTAAACTATGTGAGCCCTTGGCCTCCACTAGTATCGTGAGGCAGTAGTGACGGAAGAATGCCATTAGTCAAAGAAGGTTTAGTGGTGGCCGGAGGAGTGCTGGTGAAGTAAGAGGAGGAGATGAGGTGGTGGTAGTGGTGTTGGGTTTCAGGTGAGGGGAGAAGAAATGTGAAGAATGGGGAAAAGATAGAGTTTGTTTGGTTTTTTTATTTTAATAATTAATTAATAAATGGTAGTATTTAACTTTTTTACTATTTTAATGCCACGTAAATTTTTTTTCACTTTAGTATAACTAAAGCTTCCATGTCATAGCAACTGATCTTCACGCGCCAATTTGTTGTATTTTAAAGGTGAAATAGGTTTTAAATAGAAGTTTAGATGTTGTATTAGTTAAAATGAAAGTTGAGGGGTGCAATGGGTCAAAAGGATAAAGTTCAGGGGTGAAATAGAGCATTCGACCCATATATATATATATACATATATATATTTATGAACAGAAATGAGAAATTTTGGCCGATGTCTATTTCAGACACCTAATTGGTATGGAATCATTTATAGGTGAGTTGGATCTCACTCATGTTGAGAGTTTTAATGCATTCTATATCTGTCTGGAGCAAGTCATCACATATTATTGGGATGAGTACCTCATGAATTGTCATTTATCCTACCTCCCCAAATATTATGTGTCTCCGTCTCTCACTCCTCATATATGTTTACAATGAAAACATCCTATGCATATATAAAAATGTCGCTGCTCTGATACATTTCAATGTTTACGATGAAAACATCATATTCCTTAAAAAAAACATGTTGTTTCTAAACTCAAACATAACTCATCTTCTACTTATACTTTTCAATGTTATTTAAACTTAGGTTTTTCATGGATGTTGTAAACATTGACAAAACGAAGTTAAACTGCTAGCTTAACTCTTCTAAATTGTTTAGAGTATGCTATATATTAATAACTATGAGCTCAAGAATGAGCAAAAACTATTAATATCATAAATATCTAGATAGATTATATGTGATTGTGCACCTGTGGGATGTTTAAAATGAATACTAATCAAACTTCTCTCCCCATACCCATTCTCATCCTCAATTGCATTTACAAAATAAAAAATATCATCTAAACTCTTTGCACCAGACCCACCTTCAAATTCAAATTCAAAAGGGGAAGTAGGTTTGGTATTGATTTTGAAGATCAACTTGGAGCAGTCTCTATTGATGATGTATTCGACTTTGGAGGTAGCGTGGATGTGAGTGATAATTTTGGTGGTAGACTTATGGTTGGTATATATTTAAGGAGTGCTACTACTTGAGGGTCAGACTTGCATGTTAATGATCAAGACATAACAGACCTCCTTGGTATTGAGTCATTTATTAGCTCAATGAAATATGTGCTGAAAGATTACTTGGTTTTTTAAACCTGCTTTGGTGTTCTCGTGAGAATATCATTCTAATTTTTTACCACTTCTATATTCCAAGGCATGATGTCCACCTACCATTGATATGTATTCTTACATATGGCCTATCTTTCGGGTGTTAGTGTATCGTGTCATGGTGTTGCTCCTAGATCTATATCAAGATTAGATTATTTATGGTCTGATAGGTGTTCATTATATCCATATGAACTGAGATTGGAGTGGTGAGATTTTTTCTGTTGTCTTTTTGTCAATACAGGATTATATTTGCGTGCATGATTTATATTTTCATGCATGTGTATAGCCATAATTAAGTAAGTGATGCTTGATCTAAACTCTTATTGTTTTTACATAGTTAAACAAAAAATTTTCAACCAATTATAAAATCATCTCCAATATTTCAAATAACGAATTGATCTTTATATTAGTCAAGAAAAAATTTAATCAAAAAGCTGAAATAATCAATTTTTAAAAAATTATACTTTAAACCCATATTTATTAACTAAAATATTAGGAATGATTTTGTAATTGGTTGAAGAATTTTTATTTCATTATGTGAATAAGTAAGAGAATAAGTATTAATTTTACCTAATTAAATAACTTTTTCTCATTTTCATTTCATATTTTTTAAAATTACTCAGGTTGAACTATAACTAACAGAATTTTAATTATTAAAATAATAATTTAAATACCAAAAATTTATAAAATCAATTATTTATGTATTAAAGCATAAAATATAATTATTTACCAAAATAAATAATAAATATCACATTAACACTTAAATTGTACTAAAAATCCATTTTTCGAAATTAAGTAATTAAATAGTATTTAATTACTAAAAATCAATTAAGTTATAAATTACTTAATTTAAGCAACTTAAAACTCATAAAGTCATAAATCACAAATATATTATTAATCAGATATTATTTCAGGAAATTACTATTTATTTGTCAAAAATAGTAATTTATTAATAAAAATTATTTTAATATTAATAATTATTCAAAATTATCCTAAAATACAATAGTCAATAATAATTTACTAAAAATGCAAGAATCACATAATTGTAATAATATTTCCAAAAATACATTTATTGCTTAAATTCAACAATAATTACATTAAATTAATTAATATAAATAATTAAATTTAATAACTAATAAATTCTGAAAATACATAAAAATACATTTTCTAACACTAAAAATATATTTAAATAAAATAATAACCAAATTCATAATATATATATATATATATATAGAAACAAATCAAAAATTAATAAAATTACACAAAATATTAATTTAATTAAAAAAATTTATTTTCACAAATCTAAAATAAAAATCACCATTAAACCATATTTCTATCAAAAATCACATTAAACCTAATCATATAATTTTTCCAAAAATATAATAATTCTCAAATAAATACTAAAAATTTAAAATAAATATAGAAAATTAATCTAAAATTAACAAATTAAATAAAAATGCTAATCAACTTAATAAAAATCAACTTATGAAATTTATTAATTAAAATCACCAATTAATATACTGGACAACTATAAAACAACTTAAAATCAACTAAATAAAACCAGAAAAACAACTAAAGCTACTAAGACCCTTACCTTGATTTAAGCTAATCCAGATGAAAATCAACAAATCCAAGTGAAGATTAGCAAAGATGGAAGGGAGAGGAAGGACTTCAGTCCAAAAATCACCAAAAAAAAACCAGTCCGGTGAGCTTGCTATAGTGACAGACCGAAAAACAAGAAGGAGAAGAATCTGCAGGCAGCTGGTTCGGTCAGGAAGTGATTTGGTTCGGCTGAGATGCTGGTTCGGTCTGGTGAAGAAGATGTAGGCTGGTTAGCGCAGGAAGAGAAGAACGTACAGGGGAAGGAAGAAATGGACAAAGAAGAAACAAAAGCAAAGAAAAAAAAAATGAGAAAGGAAGGGAAAGTACCTGAAAAAGAAGAAGAAAAAATTGTCCTGCTAGCTTTGACTTCACTTACCTACTTTTTCTTTTAATAATAATAATAATAACAATAACATACATTTACTTACTTTACTTTAACAAGTATGGGACCACTTTCAATTCAAATAACAACTAAAACTAATAATAATAATAAGTAAAAAGTTGTCCACACGTGAACTTATATATATATATATATATATATATTAACATGTGCGTTTATATATATATATATATATATCATACACAAGGTACATATACATATACATACACCAATCAATATGTATATATATTTAGATAAAATCAAAACTAATAAAATTTAATAAAACTAATAATGTTAAAATAAATACTTTAAATGCCAAATATTAAATTTATTAACTAAATAATAAAATTCAAATTTAATAAAATTTATTAACACTGCAAATCTCGTAATTAAATATTAAAATTTAAAATAAAATTCGGGTCATCATAGTACGGGTCATTATAATCTTCCCTCCTTATAAAAATTCGTCCTCGAATTTCCACAAATAAGGAGGAGTACAAATCACGAATGAAGAAGATAGGGATATGTCACCCGCATCACTGCTTCAGTTTCCCACGTACAGTCTTCTGCTGTGTGGTTGCTCCACAGCACTTTCACCATTGGGATCTCCTTAGTGCAAAGCTGACGAACCTGACGATCCACAATCGCCACTGGATACTCTTCATACATCAAATCTTCGCTAAGTTCCACCGTTTGAGGCTGAAGAACGTGCGAAGGATCAGGGATATACTTCCTCAACATCAACACGTGGAACACTAGGTGGATTCGCGACAACTCTAGTGGTAACACCAGTCTGTACGCCACTTCGCCAACTCTCGTTCGGATCTCGGAGGGTCTGATGTATCTCGGAGCTAACTTGCCCTTCTTACCAAATCTCATCACACCTTTCATTGGAGACACTATCAAGAACACCATATCTCTAACTAAAAAGGATACATCTTTTCTCTTCGGGTTCGCATAACTCTTCTGTCTGCTGAAGGCTGTCCTTAACCTTTGCTGGATGATAGGGACTTTCTCTGAAGTCACTTGTACCAATTCTGGTCCTGTCAGCTGTCTTTCTCCAATTTCCCAACATAAAGGCGATCTACATTTTCTACCATATGATGCTTCATATGGAGCCATCTCGAGACTTGCATGATACCTGTTGTTATATGCAAATTCAATTAATGGTAAGTGTAAATCCCATTGACCACCAAAGTCCATCACACACATCCTCAACATATCCTCCAAAGTCTGATTGGTCCTTTCTGACTGACCATCAGTTTGAGGATGAAAAGCTGTGCTGAAGTCGAGTCTAGTACCCAGAGCCTTGTGCAGTTATTGCAAAAAGACTAAAGTGAAAGTGGCTCCTCTATCAGATACTATACTTACTGGTACTCCATGAAGACAAACAATCTGGTTAACATATAATCTTGCTAACCTGTCAGTAGAGTACGCCTTCTTAATTGGTAGAAAGTGTGCTGACTTTGTCAATCTGTCAACTATCACCCAGATAGCATCATAGCCACTTGACGTACGAGGCAAACCACCTATAAAATCCATAGCAATCATATCCCACTTCCACTCTGGAATGGGTAACTGCTGCAACAATCCTGAGGGCTTTTGGTGTTCTAACTTCACTTACTGACAAGTGAGGCACTTAGACACAAACTCTGTAACATCTTTCTTCATCCCATTCCACCAATATGTATCCTTCAAATCATGATACATCTTGGTAGAGCTTGGATGAATACTATAAGCAAAAAAATGAGCTTCCTTCATAATCTCTTCTCTCAGCTCATCTACATTTGGCACACACACTCTAGTGCCCAAACGTAAAATGCCCTCACTATCAACAACAAAGTCTCTCGATTGACCTTGTTGCACTTCAAACATAATCTTCTGCAATTGTGGATCTCTTCTCTGGGCTGCTTTAACTCTATCCAAGTACACTGATCGTACTCTGAATTGAGCTAAAAGACACTTCTTAGTCACTTTCAACTGCAACCCCTGATCAATCAATTCATGCAACTCCTTAATTATTGATCTTCTTTCTGTGCTGATGTGTGCAATACTGCCTGCTGACTTCCTACTCAGTGCGTCAGCTACCACGTTCACTTTACCCGGATGGTAAAGAATAGAGCAATTATAATCTTTCAATAGTTCCATCCATCTCCTTTGCCTCAAATTCAAGTCTCTTTATTGAAAAATGTACTTCAAGCTCTTGTGGTCGGTGTATATTTCACAAGTTACACCGTACAAATAATGCCTCCAAATCTTCAAAGCAAACACCACAGTTGCCAAGTCCAAATCATGGGTAGGGTAGTTCTGCTCGTGCTTCTTTAACTGATGTGAAGCATAAGCAATTACTCTCTTATTCTACATCAACACACACCCCAGTCCTACTCGAGAAGCATCACAGTACACTATATACCCTTCACTTCCTGAAGGTAAAGTCAATACTGGAGCTGAAGTCAATACTGGAGCTGAAGTCAACAAGTCCTTAAGCAACTGGAAGTGCTCTTCACATCTGTCAGTCCAAACAAACCTGACATTTTTCTGAGTTAGCGTTGTTAAAGGTGCTACAATGTTGGAGAAATCCTTCACAAATCTACTGTAATAGCCCGCTAAACCCAAAAAACTCCTTATTTCAGTGACTTTTGTAGGTCTCGGCCATTCTGTAATGGCTTCTATCTTCTTTGGATCCACTTAAATGCCATCTTTGGATACCACGTGGCCTAAGAATGCCACTTAATCCAACCAAAATTCACATTTTGAGAACTTGGCATACAATTGATGCTCCCACATAGTCTGAAGCACAAACCTCAAATACATAGCATGCTCCTCTTCACTTCTCGAATACACCAGAATATCATCAATAAAGACAATCACAAATCAGTCCAAGAATGGCCTAAACACTTGATTCATCAAGTCCATAAAGGCTGCTGGAGCATTAGTCAACCCAAAGGACATCGCTAAAAATTCATAATGGCCATATCTCATCCCAAATGCAGTCTTGGGTAAATCTCCACTTCTAATCCTCAACTGATGATATATTGATCTTAAATCAATCTTAGAAAAACATTGAGATCCTTGAAGCTGATCAAACAAGTCATCAATCCTTGGGAGAGGATATTTATTCTTGATGGTGACCTTGTTCAACTGTTTGTAGTTGATACAAAGTCGAAGACTACCATCTTTCTTCTTTACAAATAGCATTGGAGCACCCCAAGGAGATGTTCTAGGCGGGATAAAACCCTTATCAAGCAGTTCTTGTAACTGCTCATTAAGCTCCTTCAATTCTGCAGGTGCCATTCTGTAAGGTGGCATAGAGATAGGATCTGTACTAGGTACAACATCGATACAAAATTCTATCTCTCTGTCTGGTGGCAATCCTGACAATTCTTCAGGAAAAACATCCGAAAATTCATATACAACTAGCACCCTTTCAACTGCCCTATTGTTTACTTATACATCTCTGACCACAGCCAAGTAGCCTTTACATCATCTTCTAAGCATCTTCCTAGTTGTGATAGCAGAAATAAGATTCTGAGGCATTGAACTCTTATCGCCTCTGAATCAAAACTCTTCATCTTTAGGGATTCTAAAAATCACTACCTTCTCTCGACAATCCAACGTGGCATAATGTCGAGCTAACCAATCCATCCCTAAGATCACATCGAAGTTGATTACATCCAACAGGACTAGATCTATTATCAACTCTCTACCTTCTATTAACACAGGACAAGATGGAAAGGAGATGTCTGTCTCCAACTCATCACTAAGTGGAGTCACTACAGACAAGGGAAATGATAATTTGGATGGTTTCCACTCCATCCTCAAAGCAAAGATAGGCGAATCAAAGGAGTGTGATGCACCAGGATCAAACAAGACTCTAGCCTCAAAAAAATACATTGAGAGAGTACCTACTACAACTGCATTAGATGCCTGAGCATCCTGAGGAGTCAGAGTGAACACTCTGGCCTGTCCACGTCCTACCTGCTATGACGTGGACTGCTGCATAGATCCTCTACTAGGTCTTTCTCTGAACCTGCCCCTTGAACCACGGCCTTGCTGGCCTATAAACTGTGTACCGTCCTGCTGAGAGTATGCTGGTGCTTGGAATAGAGGAGTCTGCTACACTGGCTGAGCAACTGATGAGGATGATCCCAGACGATATGTCTGCTGATAACCAGTGTTAGGGCATGCTCTCGTAAAATGCCCAACCTGACCACACCTGAAGCAAGCTCCGGATGGTAAATGACAAGGGCCCTGATGTATCTGTCCACACATAGGGCATGCACTGGGCCCCGAACCTGAACTGCCATAGCCAGAACTCTATCCACTACTACTGCTACCTGCTCCTGGTCCAAACCGAATAGGCCCACCATGTCTATGGTAATGTCTCCCAGCTCTGTGTCCTCTCTGAACTCTCTTTCTCTGAGAAGTATCACTGTGTTCCCTAGTACTGCCAAGCTAGAACACCGGCTGAGAAGTGCTCGAGTAAGGATCTGGAATCGTGCCATGCCGTATATGGCGTCTCTCCAACTGTCAAGCCTCTTCAATGACTCTCTTCAGACGGTGACCCTCTAATCTACAGCATGACGTGATAGTCTATAGAACTCATGGGTGTAGTCCCCAACTGATTTATCTCCTCTGGCTATATGCAGTAGCTGTCATCTATATTAATCTCTCACTGATGCTGGGCAGAAATATCTTATAAATCGCTCCTTGAAATCTAACCATATCATCGTGGTCATGTGTGACTGAATGGACTATATGAACCAGTCCTGTGCTGCAGCTGCTACTGATAGCTCTACTATCATGATCCGCTGGTAGTCGATGTATCCTGTCCTGGTTCTAGACTCTATGGTGTTAATGAAGTCCAATGCTTCTCCTGAACCATCAAAAGAAACTCGACCGACTCTGGAATACAATAAGGCGGCATCTACATCTGTCATCCCCTGGTTTCGCTGTTGAAGCATCTGTTGGACTAGGGGCATTGCTTTGTTCAGTGCAGCCAAGGCTTGGTTAATCCCTGCCATTCCAGCTGCAAAAGCTGCAGGATCAACCTCAGGAACTCCTTGTCCTACATGCTGCTCTTGACCTTGCATCTGAGCTGCTTCTGCTCTATGTCTACCCCTACCTCTACCTCTTCCTCTATGTCGAGGAGTGAGGGGAAGAACTTCGTCCTATACGGATTGCTCAACATCATCAGCTGCTTCTGCAGTAGGAGCTTCTCGTGCTCTCCTTCTCATTCTGAAAAGATAACCAAACAAAATTCAAAACATAACAAGGATGCTAACATATTTGCAGAATTCCAAAACGAGAATGACAATAAGTGAAGATTATCAACCTATTCACCGCAGTAGTTACAAGAAAAGATAGACTTCAACAACCAAAATCATGAAAAAAAATGAGCCAAAGCTCTGATACCAACTTTGTCATGACCCGAACCGAAGGTCCGTGACTGGCACTAGGGAATGGGGATACATAAAGTAACCGAAACCTATAGTAAGCCTTAAGGAAAACTCACAATAAAACTTTAATTGAAATAAAGTAACACAATATACACATTATCAAACTGATTTTTTTCTTTATATTTAAAAAACCAATATCATTGCAAATATATATAATATAATCAAATCCATCATACAAAATGTAATATTACAAATATTCAAGTTATACTACAACTACTACCATGGTGTTCTAGAATTCAAATACATGTAATACATCAGATAGACCTACACAAAATAGCCGGAGAAGAAGAAACCCGGCGTAGAAAAGGTAAACTATCTGTAAACTCCTGAGATCCTGAAAAAAATATTGAGGGCAGTCAGACCTCACTGAGTGAATCAACTTTATAAAATGCATACTGGTTTTTAAAACCATTTGTTAAAACCCTTTTTTAAATAAAATGGAATGAAATAATTATAATTATTAAAATCATTTACTTTTCTCGATAATATTTACAAAAAAATCTCATTAAAACTCTTAAAACATCTTAATATGAAATCATCGTACGAAAAATATAAAATATTTATTCTAGTAGAAAATCTTGTAGAACACCTACACCATTAATCTAATAGCTTTTTGGCTCTCTTTAATCCAATTGACTGCCGGTCTCGAGAGGTAAGCATCAACCGAGTTACCAGCCACAATCAAATCACTTAATCCAATATTTACTGGCGGTCCTGAGAGCAAAGCATCAACCGAGTTACCAGCCCCAGTAAATATTCATATCACGCCCGAGAGCGATGCATCAACCGAGCCTTATCAACACATTAAACACTCACTCTTATCTTTTCTACCAGTGCGCACACGGTCCTGATGATACCCATCAGGTAGCCCGTTCTACCATTATCTCCAAATCAGTTTAAATTACATTTGGCTAAATAAAATAAAATAAATAAATCATTAAATAATGAACCAATAATCGATTAAACAAATAATTAAAGCATAACGAAATAATCTCCTTTAAACATGC
>CATIWK010314322.1:0-11579 GCA_949634005.1 Mallotus japonicus | reverse complement strand
TCTTCCCAACTCTTTCTTATATCAAACTCAGTTTGATTAATTAATAATCAAAACAATTCTTATATATGTATATACATACCTTGTTCTCAATCAAGTTGGTTACAATTTCAATAAATGAAACTGAAATTGGATTGATATGTTCCAATATTTACCGTGCCATGCTGCATTTTTTAACTTAATTCCAAAAACAGGTGAATTAAGTTTTGATATAAGAAAGATTGGATCAAATAGAGGAATAACACATTTTATTAATGAATTTCGTTTTTGCAAAATTACATATTAAATATCTCTATCCAACACCTGAAAACTATATACACCTCCTTGGAACCACTACTTTGCGTCCAAGACCCACCAAAGGATCACAAATGGCAAGAACTGTGATTCTACATCGTTGAGGAAAGTGTTTTGGTGATGATAAGTTAAAAAAAACTGAATTGTACCAAAAGTCAACATAAGGATGAAGTGTTAAGAAATATACGAGCTCATGATAATAGAATATTTCAAATCTATTGTCAACCAAGAAATTGATAAGATAGAAACAATTATATAATAATTAATTTTCTCCAATATTTTAGTAATTAAATATATTGCTTTTTAAGTTTCTATTCAAAGTGATGAAAAAATTATTCTTATGATATACCAACCACCTTATAAATTATAACTACTTCTACCAATGATTTTTAATGATAATATCATGCAAAATTAATGTTGTTATCATACAAATAACACTCTTATTAATAACTTAATGTTAATTATTTAAATCTATTCATGTATATTTCATTTTAAATCATTTTCATTGAAATTGATCTAATTTGTCACTCATTAATTTTAAATGGTGACCCTTTATCCTATAACTTACTTCGACAGTCGGCTAGTACTGTTCTTAGATCAATTTACATATGCCATTAGCATAACATGGTTGTGCATTGTCAGATGCACAAAATAAGTGTATCGAATAACCACCTAGACACAATATTCTCTGAAACATTATTTCATTCTTATTCTTTCAGACAACCAAAAAAAGAATGATTATGAATTCAGTGATGAGATTTTTTTTTTTTTTTTTTTTTTTTTTTTTGGTGTAAAGACAGGTAGCTTAGAATTTGTAACAACGTTCTAATGTTTCTCCTTCAAGAAACGAGACCTGTTTTTTCTTGAACTTGATGATAAGTTGGACAATAGGCTGATTGAGAAATCACCAAACGTTTTTATGCGGGGTTTTAGTTAACAGAATTTTACTTTATATAATCCTAAAGAAAAGTAAATAGAATTCCCATCTTTAAGGGCACCACCTGCAAGCAAGCTCGGCTAATTTTTTTGACTGTTGTATGCTGTATTAGTATCTTATAGGTCACGACGTATTAATTAATAGTTGTTGATATCTGTAGAGACACCACGCAAGTAGATTTTACCAACTCTCTTATGAACCTTACGCTGTGGAAATTTAATAGTTATAGAAGTTTCAGTCTAAACTAATTGATATAGATCTCATTGCTAGCTGGGATAAAATATGAACTCGTAAGTGACGTGAGGACCATAAAAGGAACTGTGTCTAAACTAATAATTTTGCAACGAAGAAGATTTGATTTCCCAAGGAAAAAAAGAAATGAAAGGTATGTAATATGGTATGGAATGGTTATGCCTTTGTTGACCAAAGGAAGCCAAACGTGGGCTTGCAGGTATATGTCCATGCAGTTGTCTTGATGCATATTGTCCTTAACTTAATTGTCCTAAATCCTAGCTAGCTAGCTTCTATCCCACTCATTCCTGTAACTTGTGCAGCTACCAACACACCACTCATCAGGATAGTCCCTACCCATTACTGAAATTATTATGGACAATATACAGCGGAGCCCCACGGCTTCTCTGTTTTTTTCACCACTGAGATCGCATGATTAGCATGATTTTATAGAAGTCACCACGATTAGTTATTATTATAATTTTTTGGCTTTAAATTATTAATATTTAGAATTTATTAAATTTTTATTAATTCAATTTAATCTAGATAAGACTATAAAAGGGACAAAAAAAATCGTTAATAATTAATTTAATGTGACTTTATATATCAAAATTTAAATCTAAAATGTAAAAAAATAATGTTTAAATGATAACAGTTTTTTGTCCATTGATTTTAACAATTAATGATTATTATTATTATAATTTTTTTACTAATATGATATTATAATTATTTTAAGAGAATGATCTCGTGTGGTTAGTTTTTTCATAAGAACCACAACTTTTAGTTATTATTCTATTTTTTTTATTAATGTCACGTATTTAGTTCTCTCCTATATTTTACTGATGTCAAGTGGTTGATTTTCTCTTCTAAAAATTACGATTTTTAGTTATTATTATAATTTTTTTCTTCAAATGGTTAGTTTGCTTTTTTTTTTTTTCTTAACAAAGATAGCATTAGTATGTTAGTATATATTAGAGAGGAGGGGAAGTTCATGGGGTTTAAACCTTCACCATTACGGTGGATGCTTACCACCCCAACTAAGACTATTAAATTATTCATTAAACATTTCTATATTTTTTACTAATATCCTGTGATAAATTTATTTTTAGAAGAGTCACAGTTTTTATTTTATATAAATTATTAATATTTAAAATTTACTAAATTTTAATTAATTTGATTCGAGAGATATAATAACATCTAACTTTTAATTGTTATTATAGCCCCGCACGGCCTCTTTTTTTTTTTTTTTGGGTAAAGGCCTCTTTGTTGTTATTATTGTGAGTTGAATTTAGACATTACTGAATATATATTGTTGAATCTTTTAGGTCACACTGCCCTTGGCAGAGGGTGATAAGTCGTGCACTCAAGAAATTATTCCTTGCACTTGCACTAGGGGACCTTGCCCTTTCTCTTTTGTCGGCAAGGTGAAAAGGGTAAGGTGAAAATTAATGAACAATGACGTGATTGAGACCTATATATATATTAATCTTTTCCTGGTTTTTTATTTTTATTCTAATCTCTTACAAATTTTTTTTTTTTTTTGAACGAAAAAAAAATTGGAAGCCGAAAGTTAGTGAAAATGTCATGTCAATAACTTTCCTTTTTCTTAGTGTTGAAGAGAGATTTCTATTTGCAATACTAAGGAATCTAATTACTAACCCTAGATCAGCTTTAATTTGATAAAAAGCTGCCACGTTGTTTTCTTTCATGTCAAAACAGCAAAAAATAATAATCTCTGCTCAAAATGTAATATTGTTAATAGTCAACTTGAATTTACAAGAAAAGAGTTTTTTTAAGAGTTTTGGCTCTTTTAGAATTCAAATTAAATTAATTAATTAAAAAATAAAATTTTTAATATCTTTTTTTCTATATGCAAAATTTAAATTTAAAATTTATTTAAGAAAATTAAAATTATTTACTATTTTTGAACTAATAAATAATTATGATAAAAAGTTTAAAGAAGTGAAGATTGAATAATTAAATGATGAAAAAAATTAAAAGTTATTAATTTAATTTTTAATCATTACACATGTATTTAGTCTAAAAAATCATTACACATGTAACATTTTTTCTTTTTTTTAACTAATACAAATGGTTAATTCTCAACACCACAAGAGGTGGAGGTTTAAACCCTACTCTCCTTAAACTGGATATCCACATTTTTTACAATTTGGTCTATTCGTGGAACCATATAACATTCTCCTCTTATATTTAAAAAAAAAAAATTAAATCCATAGTTTTTTAAAGAACTAAAATTTTATATGCTAAACTCTCATCTCATATTCATATCCACTCTCACTTAATGTGTAAAAATCTATTTTGATAAATTTAAAGAATAGATATGTGATCTAAATTCTTATCGGGATGATAATTATCAATATATCTAAAGGAAAATTTTGTCTACACTGTATATAATATATCCTGCAGTTAGAAAATTAGTAAATAAAAAAATATTAGAGAAATTTTGGTTGGTATATATATGTATATTCAATGTTTTCAATCTACATTGACAAAAACAAGTATGATAACAATATGAAAAAAGACTTGGAGAAAATGGTTAGACAAGGTATACAATAATTAAAGAAGATAACAAATTGAGATTTGTCCAATGTCCATGGTTAAAATTGAGATTTGTCCAATGTCCATGGTTAAGCCAGCAACTCCAACTAAAACAGAACTAAAGAGAATTGATGTGCACATAAAAAGTAATGACATGTTTGTTCAAAAAAAAAAAAAAGTAATGACATCATTTTTGCTTATCAATGGTCCCAAGCATAATTATATTTGGTAAAAAAAATTCACATGATCCTCCAAAGTTTTTCATTAGATTTGCTCCCCAATACTTGAGTGTAGTTATTTTTCTCAAAAAGGAAAAAATCATTCTTTTAGTCTATCATGCAAGTTACACTAAATAAAGAATAAGATAGGTCAATGAAGAAGTGGTTTAATAGAGTAATAATTATCGCTTTTTAAAAATATCATGAAGTGTAGGATTGAATTTTGCTGATATTGGTTTTTGAAATTAATTTTCATTTAATCTAAAAGGAAAGAATTATCTCTATTATACAATTCATCAATATTTTGATTGACCTCCCTATGAATAAAAAAGTAAAGAATAATATAGAACCAAGAACTAGCTAGCAATATTTCTCTTTATATATTGATAATGAATCATAAGAAATTGCCTTAATTAATGAACTAAATTTTACTTACAGAAACTTTAATTTTCATGCTATATGGGACTGGACAAGTACTGAAATCAACATATATATACCAATCAATGTTGGTGTGAGTGGTTCGACGCTCTCATCCCTTAAGTGAAGGTCGAGGGTTTAAACATCATATATGAAAATGCCTTAATTGGAAGCACTTTATCCCTTCGTGGGCTGACCAGGTGCTCATAATTGAGGCCCGTCCAGACACCTCCTGTACATATCAAAAAAAAATCAACATATATATTGGCCCAGGTTCTAACTATTTTTTTCAAAAGTTTGAAAAAGCTTTGCTAATTGCTTTAGATGAGAATCTAAACAAATCTATGGAATTGACTGAAATCAGATATTAGCCAAATGCTAATGGACAAAAGATATTTCAAGTGTAATTAGTGATAATATGAGATGTGAAATGAAAATTAAAAATGTATCAGGATCATCATAATTCATCATGATAATAACCTCACAACTTCCTCTTCTCTTTTGTGAAAAAAGATTCCTTAAAGATAAAGCATTGATATGCCATCCATTTATTAAAGTCCAATAATATAACACATTGGAGCACATGGCAAGGACATGGATGCAAGTCCAGTAATAAGCATTGTGTTCTAGATTATTGAGATCTCGGACAGGAAAAGGTACTTCTGTAGCAAAATTATACCATTTTTTTAAATTAAAAAATGTACTCACACAATATTGTATATTAAAGTAATTTTTATGCACGTTTTATGATTAGGATTAGTTCAAAAAAATTAATTTGATGTAAATTAAATTTTTGAATAGTCAAAAAAATTTTGAAATTTTTTAATCATTAGGCCAAGATAAAATAGTTGAGTTTCATATGACGCTCATATGATATTTACCTTTAAATTTTTAGAAAAATAGCTGATATTTGAAATTTATTTTAATATGCAATTTTATTCATATTATTTTAGGATTAATATTTTCAGATTTTAATGTTTAATAGCACGTCAACATCTTTAGGTTTTATTATATGAAAAAAATAATAATATACAAACTAAAAAAAGTTATATTAATTGGTAAAAACTGTTTTTATTTAAATGATATCTCGAATTCAAACAATAATTAAATTAATTGTTAAAAAATCTTATATTCTTATGGTTTTATCCGAATTAATTAGAATTTAATAAATTCTGAATACCCTGTAGTTTGTGCAAGGCTTTCGGATTATAGCTTGTCAAACTCTTCTTTTTTATTTTTAATTTAATTTTTTGGACTTCAGATGCGTGATGCAAACGCTAAGAGGGTGTCAACCTAATTGAGATTCTTGGGTGCGTTCCCTGATTTCTGTTCTCCAACTTTTTACTTAAAAATAAACTCTGAACACCCAATACTTTACATCAAAAAATAATACATACAAACTATAAAAAAGTTTTAACTTTAAAACATTAGAAATTAAATTGCCGATTAAGATATATACGGAAGTGTTTTAGTAACTAACCTTTAAAAAAAAAAAAAGCCAGTCAGGTTATGATATATATATATATATATATATGTCATGTTATGATAACACCTATGGAAATCCAAATTTCAAGAAAATATGGCACCAACACATGAAGGACCCCATTTCATGTGCAAAAGCAAAGGTTAGAAGACACTGTTGATGAGGACAAAATTCTACTGTAGGAGGTGGAGCAAAGAAGTTGCTGACTGGTGGGTCTGCTATGCCCCATGCAATGTATTGACTGTACCATTCCCATATATTGAGCTGCAGATTCTGTCCAAGAAAGGTTCATATTTTTGCTAACAATAAAAAAGGGTAAGGGGTAAAATGTGTCATTAGAGTGTGACAGTAGACAGATAGGACTGTGGAAGTTGACACATGAACAATAAGTGTCTACTTATGTGTGTGTGTGTATATATATAGCACCAGGTTTGGTGATACATTTTAGGGTTCATTTTTCTTTTGGTGTAATAGCCAGCCATGGCAATCAAACATTTGGTGATTGTTAAGTTTAAAGAAGGTACTGTTGTGGAAGAGCTTATGAAAGGAATGGAGAAACTTGTTTCTGAGATTGATCTTGTCAAGTCTTTAGAATGGTGAGTCTTTACTCGAGCCTTGTTTCTGCTTTCTTTCACTATAAGAAACACATATGCAGTTTAATAATGGCAAATCCATTACAAATCTGTTACAAAATCGGATTAACTACAAGCAACAGAGTACTACAATCTGTTCATGCATTCACAATAACAATACAATAGTTGAATATATTAAAAGGGTACTCACTGTCAATATGTTGTTTATATTGACTTACAGGGGACAGGATTTGGAAGGGCCAGAAATGCTTACACAAGGCTTCACTCATGCTATTTCAATGACATTTGACAATAAGGAAGATTACACAGCATTTCAAACCCATCCTAATCATGTTGAATATTCTGCCACATTTTCAGCAGCTATTGAGAAGATTGTGGTGCTTTGTTTCCCATGTGTTCAGATTAAACCAACTCCATGATCTCCATGATCTACAAACTAGATCATAGATCAAGAAATAATATATTTTTTAAAAAAAAGATGGTATTATTATATGTTTCTTTTGATTTGTGTGTACCATTAATATATTTGTGTTAGCTTTTCTATGGTTCTTGTTGGCTACTTCCTTTTGAACTCTCCATGTAATATCATCATCTCATGCTCTTGTATCATGGAAATGTTTTGATTGTTTTATGATCGATTTGCTTTTTTTTTTTTTTTTTTTATGAATAGACAGGTTGGTAAGTCACAATTATTAATTATTTCCACTATAGTTCATTTTTTTTTTCTAAGCTAATTACTTATTAGTCAAAAAGTGATATATTTACTTTTTGACTTTGTTGCTAAATTTACTGTATAATGTTGTTGCTTGTCTGCCTCAATTTATCATTCTTATCCTAATTGACACCAAGAGTTTATGATAATTTTGCAAAATAAAAATCATATGATAGCAAATGATGTTTTGCTTGTGCAGTAACAACTATCAGTCATGATTTGATATGGGTTTTAATAGTAATATTTATCAGTCCTGACCCGGTATGGAAGCAAAATAAAGCACAACACTAAATAAAAAAAAATTGAGATCTTGCTTAGGCACATATGGGCTCATGATCTAGCAGAATGTGGAAATTTATGAACAGACACAAGGAAAGTGACTAAACATGTGGTCTAATGACCCATCAGTCAGGGGATACATATCATGAGTTTCAAAGAGTACTTCTGAGAAAAGTAGGAGACATGCAGAATCTAAATAAAGGATATAGCAAATGTGTTGTCTAAAGAGAATTGCAGATGCGTCAGGAATTAAAAGTGTCATTGTGAGATAATTCCACAACACACACCCCAAAAAATATCATCAAGTAAAAGAAAAGCAAGTGCAAGATAAGATGGAATGATCAACTGTTAAACGTTCTTTCATTTTTGACTCTCACAGATGGCCTTTGCCAAAAACCAGGATTAAATTAGGTTCTATGTTATCTACATCTGATCATCAAGGCCAAGAATTATCACCAAAATAAAGAGATACAGACCTCATCCTTGGCAGACCATGATGCCTACCGCGTCAAAGCATCTCTCCAGGCTCCAAAGAAAGTTGTCGATCTCCCTCGGTTTCCTCGTCCATCATAGGCTTTAGACTTAGTAACAATTTTCTATATAGTTTTAAAGATCAAACTAGCCAAGTAAAGAGAGAGAGAAAATGCATACATTCAATAAACTCAAGTTTTTGAATCCTTCCCTTTTCATCCTCAGTCTTTGCTTCATCACTTGCCTATCTCGAAACAATTTAACAAGCTTCTGTGGCAAAATCCCAATACGGGGACCTTTCTTGAGCTCAAATTCTTCAACTGTTTCGTCTCCATTAAATCACATGATCCTATGCAGATCTCAGATGCTGTACTTGAGAACCTCTCTTGGTCTTTTTCTAGTCTCTTCAATCGATTATGTATCCAAGACACTAACCATTTCTCAACCTTCTTGTTCATCTTCACACAGTTTTGTGTCTCCTTCTCTTCTATCAGCTGGTTTTCCTGCTCCTCCAATGCGAAATTCGCTTCTCCTTTTCAATTGCTCAAGCAAAAACTATCCAATGACAACACTTCTCAGTAACTGCACTCACTTCAGGTCTTGTTCAATCTCTTCCAAAACTCCACAACAAGAATTCGAAATCCTTGCTCATTCATGTTTACTTGTTAATGATCTTGAAAATCTTGACAAGGGTTTTCATCCAAAAGACTTGAATTGTTCACATTACAGCAGGGTGTACACAGATTCTGTGAATGATGATGTTAACAATGGATATAAATTAGGGACCAGAATTTCTTTTGACATTCCTGATCATGTGCCAAATGTCTGTGATGAGTGTGAAAAGCCTAATGGAAACTGTGGAGCTGGGTTGAGATGTGTATGCCACCCTAAAGAGTGCAGTAAGTTCTTCAATCTCTTCAAAGATTCAAATATCCAGTCCAATTCATTGTTGCTGCACTTTCTAAGTTTTCTGGTTTTTTATTGTTATTTTGCAGAAGATAAGGTCATTTCTGCTGCTGGATCAGTTAAGCCCTTCGGTAACAATGTCATCTTGAATATACTTTCTTTCATAGTAGTGCTGTTGGTTGGTTTCTTACAATATATATAGTTTTTGATCCTGTTGCCACATTCTGTATAATATACTAATTTGATGCTAGTTTACTACAGAATGTTAAATGCAACAGAAATTTTAGAATGATGTTTCATCTAAGCTACATTAAAGTATCAGTATCGATTATTCGTTTTCTTTTTATTTAAGATAATTTTTAGAAATTGAACAGCTATCAATGTCAAATAGCCAACAAATAAAAATTAGAGCCGATTATTATTCGTTTTCTTTTTATAATTTAAGAAAAATTTTAGGAACTGAACAGTTATCGACGTCAAATAGCCAACAAAGGTTCTCTATGTTGATAGCAATGGATGATAGCTAAAGTCCAAGTAACCATGTGCTTACATGAGTATTCAATTTTTGAACAGACACATTACAATTTTTAGTGCCCACCATCTCCAAATTAGCACCAAATTCAATTAACACCTGAAGGAATAAATCTAGAAAATACAAGCTGCCAAAAAGGCGTACAAACAACTATAGTCATGACAAACCTGATTGCTACAATGGGACAGACACATGCATAGCTTAGCAGAAATTATTGAAAGAACTAGAACCCACTACAGAAGTAACATTAACACTAACATCCAACAAAAAGAATCCAAATTTGAATGGTGCATGTAGAACCCACTTCAGAAATATTTTTTTTGAACAACACTTCAGAAATATGCGATGCACAGATCTTGAAATTTGTGAATTGATACCTGTGCAGCAAAATAGCATGGTGCATCTGTTAGGGTACTGTTAGATGATAAAAAGCAACTCTGCTGCATTATTGACACGTTGTGTAGATGACAGATGAAAGCACCAAAGTTGTTTTCAAAGTGTGGGAGTCAAATGACCAGGCTAGACTGAACGACCAATTCTAGGCCATTATCAGATGTAAGATTCAAATTATGTTGTTTGGTCTAGCGTCCATTTGTACTGAACGGTATTACAGGATACAAGATCTGAATTTTGTTTTTATAATTTGTAAAATTAATTTTCACCTAATCAGTAAAAAAGTATTTAAGTAGTAATTTCTCTCTAAAAATATAATAAAGTGCAGTTGATTTAAAAGGGTCTACTCCCTGTTGTGTGCTCTTTTTTTTTTTTTTTTTATAGAAAATAACAATGACATTGCATTGCAAGTAAAACCATAGGGCAAATACAGATAGGAAAAAACATCTCTATGAGGAGCAAAATAAAGCTAAAAACTGCTTAGCTTTCCCAGCCATCTGAGGTTTTTAAATAAGCGACCGCTTGAGAGTCATTAAGCAAACATCCTACCCACTTCAGAATGTTCCTAGAATGATTGCGGCTAAAACAAACAAACATCTGAAAAAAAAACCTACACTAATTAACTAAAGAAAATTTTAACACATACTATTACTAGATAATTAAGATCCTGCAAAAAGTTAGTTGTAATCAATAGATCTCATAACTAAGTTAATCCATGGACTATTCTTCATTGAACATTAAAGGAAAAAAGATGGATTAGTCTCCTCCTCCTTTGTCCTATGCTGAGCCTTTGAGAAGGAAGCAAGCAACAATGGAGTCAAGAAAACAACTGCAGTCAAAGAGCAAATTCATGGCAAACAGTGACGGCTTCTATACCGTCAGTATCTAGATCTGGATCTATTGCTCATCTTCATCCAGATTTCCCTAATTTTTCTTGCATTTGCTCTTTCCATCGATCCATGGACTGTAGGTGGAGGCCTCTTCCCCAGCAGGAATTCCATGGTTAATAGAGTTGTCTCAAACTTGGAGGCCATGGTTGTATAGAGAGGCTTTTCACTTCATCAACAAAAACCAATAGATCTATTGATTTACACACTAGTACCATAAGAAAGCAAGAAGGATTTAAAAATAGATCTCAAATCCTTGTTATCTGTAGACTAAATAGTATAAAAGAAAGGAAAATGGTGGTTTTTGGCCAAAAATCACCTTCCATAAACCATAAAACCACTAAAAGAGAAAGACAGAGGACTAAACTAAAGAGAGAGAAACAAGTTTCCTCTCACTGAAAATTAAAAGCTGGCAATGTTGTTGGCATTGTGTGCTCCATCTATTCTTAAATTATATGGCCTACCTATTAAAAAAAATTACCATATTCCATTAATATTTAGTTCATTTGACTCCCTATTAATTTAAAAAAACCACCCTTGAGCCTTTAGCCCAATGGTTAAGGCTTAAGGGTGTGGAGTGGGAGGTTGGGGGTTCAATCCCCCACTCCCCCCCTAACCTCCTCTCCACTAAATCCTAGGGACAAATGTCCCTCAGGTGTTTAAATGTTGA
>CATIWK010314295.1:0-13117 GCA_949634005.1 Mallotus japonicus | reverse complement strand
ATATAATATTAATAATATTCTAATCATATTAATATTTAACTTTCTAATATTTTTAATTTCTAAATAAATAAAGTTTAAAAATATATATTTAAAATTTTTTAATTTTTATTAATTTAGTTAATGAATTAATTTCTAAAAAATTATATATATATATTAATATTATAAATTTTTAGATATAAAATATATCTAAATTGTATGTATATTAAAAACACTAAAAAGTTAAATATTAATATGATGAGAATAATTTACTTATAGAATTAGACTAATTAAGTTATAATTTTAATTTAAATATTTATAAACTCTATGTATATTAAAATATTAAATATTAAATATTAAATATTAATATAATGAAGATAATTTATTTACTAGAATTATTATTGATTAAGTTAAAATTTTAATTTAAATAAAATATTCGATATTAAAAAATAAAATTTAAAATTGAGTATCCAAATTAAAATAAAATTAAAGTTCAGTAATCATTAGGGGTGTAAACGAGCCGAGCCGAGTTAAGCTTTGGCTAGTTTGGGCTTGATTTGTTTATAATCGAGCCAAACTCGTTATCTCACTTGATGTTCATGAGCTGTTCGTGAACTTAAATGAGCCTAAACAAATTTTAAAAAATGTAAACTATAAATTAAAAATATACATTAAAACTTTAAAATAAATTATTTGTTAAATTAACTACAGTGTATTAATAAAAATTATGATTTTATTCTAATAATATATTTTCTAAAATATTTTTTACAATATGAATTTATATATTGTATATCTAAAATCAAATCACTCACGAATTTCTATTCCAGTTTGTTCACGAGCCTCATAAACCAAACTTTGTATAGTTTGAACTCGACTCGTTTATTAAACAAGCTTCAATATATGAGTTCGAACAAGTTTGTGTCGAGTCAAATATCAAACTGCTTGCGAGCAGTTTGACTCGTTTACATCTATAGTAATCATATGTGCATTCAAAATTCAAGATGACGTGAAAATTAACATGTCAAAAATTAAATGAATATTCTTTAGCCGATGATCACATCAGCACTTTACCATCAGATAATTGGTGGTTGATAGTTAAATTAAAATTTAAAAACTAAAAAATATAAATTAAAATTTAATACCCAACAATTAGGTAACTCAGGTCGTGGATTTAACCCCTTCCCTTCCACAGTTTAACAACTTTTTTCTTATAAAATTTCTTTCTAACCCTAAGGAATAGAGTTCTTGAACTTTCATTCATATCCTTTTCTTGATAAAATATAATAAAATAAAAAAAATACAACCAACCAATGACTTTTGCTGTATTCTCTCTTAATATTATTATTATTATTTTTATTATTACGCATAAAATTGGATCTACTATTACACATACATCTCAAAACATCCACCCGCCCCAACACAATCATCCCTCTCACAAACTAACAACTTTCACCACAACATCAATGAACTAAACTAACTCATCACTAATGCTCGTAAACTGCAACACCCCAACCACAGCTTATCATTACATCACCAACCACTACAACACCTCCCCCTCCTCCATTTACATTTTACACTGCCCACTCTGCCCACTCCAACCTAATCTCTCTCACCCCCCACTGATTGTAAAACTAGTACCATGTTCTATGCCATGCCCTGTCTCTCTTAATTACCAGAAGAAGCTTCAGTCCTTCCATCTTCCACTTTTGCTCTGGACGAGCTATTCGACACGCCACTTGCTCTCTCATTTTCATTTCTTGCCCCTTCTTCATCTAACCGCACCACCTGGGCAAAACTCTTTGACATCTGCTTCATGAAATCCCCTGTTAATGTACCTGCACTTTTTTGCTCATTCTCCCCACTGCCATTCAAGCTCACTTGCTGCTGTCTGGCCTTGCGTTCCTGCATGGCTTTCTCTCTGTCTTCATAAAAATCAAAATCATCCAGGATTGACATCTCATTTTCATACTTCTTAAATATATTCAACATCTCTACACCCTGCTCCAATTTCACCTGCACCATTTCATATTTACCCATAAACAACCGCAACATCGGCAGCAACAAATAAATGAAACCATTATTGTGCTCTCTCTAACAGCCCAAAAATACACTGAATGTCCGTGCAAGGCGTATAGCATAAAAAAAAAAAAAAAAGAGTAATTACCATCAGCTGTACTGCTTACAAACAAACTCTTACCTCCTGCGTGTCTCGACTGTTGGTGACAGGCTTGTTGTCATTATTTTCCAGGACAATGTGGCGAAACTGACTGTTTGGGACATCTTTAATAATATGCCACTTCACAGGGAACTGTCCGCTCCACTTATCTTGCTGCCAGTAATCCACACTCTTGTCAAAATCAACAGGTCCCGCCATTTCAGCCACTCCACAGAACTGCGCACTGGCATTCACCTGCATACAAGATTTGCAAGAAGATTATGCAAGAAAGAAAGCAAGCAACATAAATCATAAGTGCATAACCACAACAAAGATCCGGAATGGACTACAAAATTTTCTTCCAAGTTGGGCAGGGCTCAATAATAAACTTTAGGCCGCTAGAACTCTATGGCAAAGTAATTTCAAATTCAACTATGTCTTAATTCCAAAGTATGTGCGGCCGGCTAAGTGAATCACTTAAAAAAGTATTCTCCAACCAGTGACATCCAATGCTACAATGGACAAATCTTTCAGGCCTCTAGTCCCTGGAAAGTAGGAAAAAAAATGCTCCCTCAAAGAGAAGAAATAAGCCACATAAATCTCCTTATATCCATGTTAATGGAAAGCCAAAGGCTACCGAACAGTTTTCTAGGAAAGTCTCCTTCAAGAACAACAAACATTGGATGTTTGTGAAAATGAGATGGTACAAAAGAAATAAATCAATCCAATCTTCGTAACCTGTATTGACTTATTTCAAAAGTATCCAACCAAAAGAGGAGTTCAGCTCTTTTTTGTTCTCCTAAATTCTTGACCTTCACAGAAACTGATGGAACCCAAAGAAAATTATATAGAGCCTTGCATCATCAGGAAAATCACACAAATAAATAATCTGCTAAATGCACAATCTCACTCCTAAACTTTATCCATTTACTCACTAGCACCCCTCAACTATTAATTTAACCTATTACACCTTTTAACTTTTATTCCTGACTTATCTAACCACTGATTTGTCGATTGCAGGGATAAATTAGGTACGAACTAGGGGTGAAATAGGCCCAAAATTAAAGGGAAAAAAAATAATTTCATGGGCAAAATAGGTTCAGACTAAAAGTTTAAATGTCCAACAAAATTTAAAAAAGGCTGAAGGGTGAAGCTAAGCAATTTACTAAAGTTTTAAGGGTGAAATTATGCAGTCTGCCTAAATAATTTCAAACATTGCAACAATCTTGCATTCAATCCTTCTTCTGACTTAGCGTATTACTCTTAAGTGCCTTTCAGAATTAGATATTTACCGAAAAGAAAAGAAACACTGGGCAGGAACTTTGCTTCTCCTTAGCTTCACAGTAGGCAGCATCCAATTTTCTATTCCCATTTGGTGTGCTTGCCCAGACACCATATTTAATGCTTTTGTGAACATTATCTTCACTGTATGATTTGATGATAAAGAACCTAGCGTCCTTGTATTCAGTGACAAAATCTGGCCGGTTGTATGACTCATCATGGATCTTCTCAATGGATTTGCTATATTTGTTATTATCAATTAGAGAAGTATGTTCAGCTGTATTTTGGTTCTTAGGCTTTGAGGCCCTTGGTCCTCGGTTTTGCTCACTAAGGATATCAAGACTACCATTACAGCCACACAGAGAAATGCTGGCCCTCCCCCACCTTCGACTGTTTTCAAAAGAAAGCCAGCCCCTGCTGTTTGTCCCCAAACTAGAAATTGACGAACTTCCAAAGCCAGATCCCTGATTAAAAACACTGTGCGTGTATCCTCTAGCATAGGAGTTTGAACCAGATTCAGCACCATAAAATGATCTTTGTTGTTGAGATGCCTACAAAAAGTTAATTCATCAGCATCAGACTAAAACCAGAAGTTTACTTCAATAAAATGTGTCCCAGAGGATGGTGCTACTTTTATCATTTGCCAGTATCAACAGTAAATGCCTTGGCCATGTCAACATGACATGTAATAAACTAAAGTTGTTATGGTGGACAAACATGCATGTGGAAAGGTAAGCTAATTTTCCCAAAAAAAAAAAGAAAGGTAAGCTAAGGTCGTCACCTAGGATACCATTGACCAGCACCAATAGTTATTGGTGTCTTAACAGTTAAAGTACATCAACCTTGAATTTCATGGAAAATTCTTAAATATGCTCTGATTCATTAATAATACTATATCATCAAAGGGATGTGATTTTAATTGGAACAAGCACACAATAACACATTGCTTTGTTTAAATTCCAGCGAGTCATAATAAACTTATTCCACAACACCATTAGATGATGCAACAAGAAATTGGGTCCCCTTATGCCACTACGACCAAGAGGACAAAATGACCCTTTAACAGCAAAGACAGGCATATATGTAAAGAATCTGGCTAAAACTGTCCACATACACCACATAATTGTGGCGCCAATTTGGGAATGTAATAATGCTTATAATATGTTCCATATATTGAGATGGAAGATAAATAAAAATTATTTTTTGGAATAAATATTACCACTAAAATAGCACTTGCATGCACAATCATTACAAATAAAAGAAAAAAAAAATACACAGTAAACCTGTGAAAGAGGAAATTAAAGGGCAGGTGTGGAATCATCAGAGAACAAGAATGAAGAAAAATATTGAGGTAAGAGAGCGAACCATTCCGAAATTCTGCCCATATGGCCCAAATGTACCAATCGGCTGTGGAGAAACTGCAGGTGATATAGGAGTCAAAGGCCTATGCCTATCAGAGGGCTTTGACCAGTCAGACCAAAGTCCTCCAGACCTCAATCCATCAAAACCCTGTTGCACATCATGGAAACCAGGAGAACCAAGATTCCCAGGGAAATTTCCTCTACCAAAGGATCCTAGAACGGGAGGATAACTAGGCCTTGGTCCAAAAACCATGTTATCACCTTGTTGGTCCATGCTTGCTAATGTATTGAGCTCTGGTTGTGAAACTGGTGTTGGTGAAGTAATATAGGGCGTACCAGGAGGGCCAAATTGCTGGTAGTAAGGTGGGCCAGAAAAAGGAAATTGCTGAGAGGAGTATAACTGACCATCTACACCTACAGAAGGCAAAGGTGTTGTGACTGGAGAATATGGTCCATATGGCATTGGCGGACCATAGCCATATCCAGCATGGAATACAATGGAACCACTGTCATTGTACAGACCCTAATTAAAATCCAAGTTAGTAAATGACATAACAAGTGTAACATTCAGAAGAAAACGTAAAAGACATAAAGGAAGAAAAGGCACTCACGGGTGATCCAATTTCTAATCCTTCACCATTGATATATGGAGGATATTCATCCCATTCACCAATGGCATTCTCATAACCTGGTAGACACCATGATGAGAAACAGTCCCATCAGCTAATTTATATAAGATACTAATACCAGTAAAATAACTGAGCAGAAAAATACCAAACCAACCTCTATAGTAAAAGGCCTGAGCCTGAGGAGCATATACATTAGGGGGATAGACAGTGCGATCTCCAGTAGAACCAAAAGGTGCCAATTGGCCAGTGTTGTCTCTTCGGTGACTTACAGTGGCAGCATCCTGAGAGGAATCTGATGTCTCATTTTTTGCAGAAAGGGGCTGATAAGAAGTTGACAAATATGGTTTGTTACTGAAACAAAATATTATTCTGATCCACATAGAAGCCAACAAACTAATTAAGATTGAAGTTTATATACCCGCTCTTTCATGTTATCTAGCCCAACAGGTTTCTCTTCTGCATCCATGATCATTATGCTCAGAGACTTAGTAGAGCCTTAGAAACACAGGCAGTACAAATAATTGACCAACCAAAGCTAAAAGTGTGGATAGCAAAACTTGAAGCAATGAATATGTGCGCACAAATCCACACGTGCACACCTATGCACACATGATAAATAAAAAAAAACATGAATATATTTCAAAGTGAGAAACAGACACATCTACCAAACACTCTCATTAGCAATATGTAAAACCAAGACAAGAAAAATTAGAACAATAACAATCAAATTCAATGTATGATATAAAAACAAAAGGACACCATTAAATTCAATGTATGATATAAAAACAAAAGGACACCATTAGCAAAATACTCTACCCAATTCGCTGCAACTGTTTTAATCTTAGAATAATAACAAGCAACTGCCATATATAATAAAAAAACAAAACAAAACAAAACAAAAGGCAATCATTTTCAACTAACATCTACAAGAAACAAACTTCGATAAATTAAAGATCCCAACAAGAGATCCATAAACTAAAGCATAGCAGGGCCTATTGCAAATATAGTTCCTTTGTTTGCGGCCAATGACTCTTCCAGTTGAATTTTCTATTAAACAACAAAAAGAAAAAAAGACAGAGCAAAAATTTCAAAAAACATGTACATTATGTAAATGAAACCTGCACAAATGTTCACATCAGAAGCATTTGATATCCATGAGGTACTTTGAGTAGAGCAAAGAAAACAAGTTATGTAAGGAAGTGATGAATTAGATTCCTAGAGAAGACTTGAAATGGGTGGAAGAAAATGGGATTAAATTTTAATAGGGTTAGTGAGGAAGCAACATTTCACCATGGATATGTCCTGATAGCACCTCGAAAATGTTTTTATTTTATTTATTTTTTTGGTAAATCTACTTAAATAAGCTCCTCCAACCAACTATGAGAGCGAGATCAATAGATGAAAATGGCAAGTTTCTATGAGGAAAGCATGAGAATCCAAATATGGGTGAAACAAACATAGATGGATAGTGTGCAAAAGAAGTAGGACAAAGAAAACAAACCTAGGATTAGAACAATCGGGACACATATCAGATCTCCAATAAAAAAGATCAAAGGTGCATCCAAGTCCAACAACAAATAGAAACAATCGAGCAAAGGAAAGGAGAAATAAATAAGAGATCAAGATGAAGACGCACATCTTGATGTTGTAATATGTAAGTCTGTAAATATGTAATTATGAATGCGTATGTATGTGTGTGTATGTGTAGGTACAGGTAGAGGTAGATGGGTTTAAGGAGGTACCAGCAGTAGGATCTGGAGGAGTTTGGGATTGGGCTGCCGCCATGAATTAACGGAAGATATCTGCCACCACCACAAATATACAAACCTAAACGCCCAAAACACCAACCGACATATATTTCCAATCCAATTTACAACTTTATTTTACTTTACTATATATATTTGTAATGATTTTTTGTTAATGAAACCAAAAAAAAAAAAAAAAAGCAAAGCATACGGTAGAAGAAAGTAAACCAAAAGAAAGAGGAGAAGAAGCAGCAGCAGCAACTTCTTTCTAAAATTGAATTGTCGTCGTGTTGGTTGACAAAGAGATTTATTTATTTAATCGCCCAAAAAAAAAAAAAAGAGATTTATTTATTTGTTAGTATAAATGGAATTCTACAGTTAAACGCTTAAAAATTAAATACTTGGGTTAAATTCCTCTAAAACTAAGTATTATATATTTCTCTTTTCACTTGTATAAAACTAATACGGAAAATTTTTTAATTTTATAATGTAATATATGAACTATAAATAATTTTTCAATTATTTTTTTTACTTATTTGAAATTTTTATTATGCTTGTTTAATAAAGCAAGTAAGCGGAATAATGTTTAACTAACATTACAATAACTTAGAGGTCCTTTCGAGTTAGATTCAAAATAGAAAATGGAATGAAAATTTTGACAAAATATTTGATCTACAAAGTGAATTAAAATTTATATTGAAAATAATATTATTTAGATATATAAATATTTATAATTA
Organism: Mallotus japonicus; assembly: GCA_949634005.1. Taxonomy (NCBI): domain Eukaryota; kingdom Viridiplantae; phylum Streptophyta; class Magnoliopsida; order Malpighiales; family Euphorbiaceae; genus Mallotus; species Mallotus japonicus. The sequence continues at coordinate 5,233 of CATIWK010314295.1, read as the reverse complement.
TGGAAATAATATTATTTTTATATACAAATAATTTTAATTATTTTTTATGTTAAAAATTAGCATTATGATTATTTATTATAAAAAATTATTTTTAAAATTATTTATTAATTTTTCACTCAAATATTTTTATAATTTTTAAAATTACTTATTATTTTAATAAGGTGCATTCTATCATTACTTTATTTTTATAAAGTAAAATACATTTTTTTTTAATAACCACCATTGGATAATAAAATAAACTTTCATCCAATGGTGATAAAGACAAAGTAAAATAAAAGTAATTAAAAAAACGAAGTTACCATGGAATTTTCATAAATATTTTTTTATTAAAATATTTAAATAATTATTTTTTATTAATTTATATATTTTATTTCATTTCATTGCTTAAAAAATATAATTTATTTCATAAATTTTAAGAATATATAACAATATTTATATATTAAACCAATTTATAATTAGTTTGACTTGATTTTCATGCTCCATCAAAAGGGTACAGGGAGGTGCAGGCAAAAATCTCCTTACGAATTAGCTAATTGCTAATTAACACTTAGAATAACAACTGTAGCGATCATGATACCTGGAAATATCAGAGAAGTTGAACAGAGAAATAAGATGTTTTTATATATCTGAATTGTTGTTACAAGACCTGTATATATACATAAGGTTGAGAACTATACAAGGTAAGCCTAAAGAAACATGGATTTATATAGGGAAATATACAATTATAATCCCTAAATATCAAGGAATATATTTTCTCAATATGGTTTGACATTCCTAATTAAGGACAAATTCTCAAATTCTTCTCTTTCTAACATCCCTCTCAATTTGATGATGGTTGTCAATAAGCATCAATTTGCTTGCAAGATATGCATGACGAGCAAAAGACATCGCCTTAGTAAATATGTCAGCAATTTGATCATGAGAAGAGACATGGACAAGATGAACAATTTTATCATGAACCAATTCACGAATGTAATGGCAGTCTACCTCGATATGTTTAGTCTTCTCATGATGAACGGGGTTGTCGGCACTAGTGTCGTCTCCAAAAAGAGTGAGAGGCAAAGAACAAATAACACTAAGTTCTCCAAGAACCCTTATGAGCCATCAATTTCAGAACTTACAGATGACGTAGATTGATATTCAGCCTCAGCAGAGGATTTTGACACCCTCTCCTGCTTCTTACATTTTCAAGAAATTGGAGAAGCACCCCAAAAATATGCACCAGCCTGTTGTGGAACACCGAGTATCAACACGCCCAACATAATCAGCATCAGCAAATGCTTCAAGGGTGAGAGACGAGTTCGAAGGAAAATACAGTCCACGATCACAAGTACCCTTATGATAACGAAGAATGCAATGAAGAGTTGATAGATGTGGCCGGCGAGGGTCTGAAACAAATTGAACAGCAAATAAGATATCTGAATGTGTGATGGTGAGATAAATAAGAATGCGAACTAAGCGCCTATACAAAGTAGGATCAGAAAGAAATGCACCATCATCTCACTTCAATTTTAAATTTTGTTCCATAGGAGTGGAACAAATTTTATTATCAGTGAGATTGGCCAGCTTGAGTAAGTCATTGACATACTTGTGTTGAGTTAGTAGAATGCCATCAGATGAATAAGATACTTCTAACCTAAAAAAATATGTGAGGATGCCAAGATCCTTCATATGAAAAGAATCGTGGAGAAACTTCTTCAACTCAAGAATCTATTTTTCATCATTACATGTAATGACCATATCATCCACATAAAGGATCAAAATAACAATACCGGCATGTGAATGACAAGTAAATAAAGAGGGATCATTAGAACTTTGCTGAAAACCAACTGAACAGATGGTAGACTGAAATTTCTCAAACTATACACGAGGGGCCTATTTAAGATTGTAAAGAGATTTGCGAAGTTTACAACGAAATTAAAATCAGCAAGAGAATAGCTATGAGGACACTTCATATAAACTGTTTCTTTCAAATTGCCATGAAGGAATGCAATCTTCATATCTAATTGGTAAAGAGGCCATTACTTGTAGGATGCTATAGCAAAAAGAGTGCGAACAGTGATCATCTTGGCAACAAGGGCAAATGTTTCTTCATAGTCAATCTCGTATTCCTGCTTATATCCTTATGCCACCAACCGAGCTTTGTATAAATCTAACGTGCCATCAGGTTTAACCTTAATAGTGTAAACCCATTTACTTCCTATCACAAAAGTATTAAGTGTCCAAAGAACTAAATTCCAAGTATGATTCTCATGCAACGCCTCAAGTTCTTCCTCCATTTCCTTTTTCCAACATGCTTGTTCCTTTGCCTGGTTATAAGTAGAAGGAATCTTAACAAAGTCTAAGTTAAAGAATAAGGTATACCGTTTTAGTGGTTTTCCAAAGTTGGCATGGGTTGATCTTTTCAAGGATGGCAGAGTTGGTGGTAGAACATCAGTAGAAAAGATAGATGCATGACCTTCAGGACCGTGATCAAGAGGTGGGATGGATATTGCTTCATCATTATTGGTTTGATCATTGCTATTACAATCAAGAAAATCATGCAAAATTGAAACAGAAGAACTAGAAATTGTTGGAGTAGAAGATGTAACATAAAAGTACATATTTTTAAAAAATGCTACATGATGAGATACACGTATTCTGTGATGTTGTGGATCATAGCAAATATATCCTTTTTGTATATCACTATACCCAACAAAAACACATTTTATAGCCTTTGTAGTGAATTTATCTCATTCATGTGGAGAAAAGTAACACAAAGCATACACAACCAAAAAGCACATAGATGTGTGTAATCTGGTGATTTTTTGTAAAGAGAATAATATAGAGACTGATTACCAAGAATGGGAGTAGGTTGTCGATTAATAAGATGGACAACAGTGTAAATTGCTTCTACCCAAAAATGTGGAGGCACACAAGATGCAAGTAAAAGCGTTTGAGCTATTTCCAAAACATGACAATTTTTTCGTTCCACTACCCCATCTTGTTATGGAATCCCAAGAAAAGAATGTTGAGTTAAAATTCCTTTATCATGAAAAAATTGTATGAGATTATAGGCACAAAATTCACCACCTGAATTTGAACAAAAAATTTTGATTGTTTTTCCAAATTATGTCTTGATCATTGTGATAAAAGTTTTTGTTGTTTTTGCTATTTTTGCTAATTCAGATTTTGCACCCAAAAAATACACCCAAGTGTAACGTGTATACTGATCAATAAATAATGCAAAGTATCTGTAATCAAGTCTAGATAAAACAAGTGAAGGGCCCCATAAATCGCAATGTATTAAATAAACAGGTTCCTTAGCATCTGTAGTACTAGAAGTAAAAGGTAATTTAGCAAATTTTCTAAGAATACAATTTTGACAGCTTGTAATGCAATCAAACTTAACATTCAATTTATCAGGAAGAAAATTGGACTTGAACATATACTCAACCTATGTATTATTGGGATGTGAAACAGATGCAGATGATGGGACAGTAAGAAAAAATGGTTGCTTTTCTTCCGAATCCAAATCAAGATGAAACTAACGTCCATGTTTATGCCCCTTCATAATCACTTGTCCCGTTTGCTGGTCCTGCACCTCACATCTAAGAGAAGAAAATTTAACTACACAATTATGATCAATTAATTGTCCAACAGAAATCAGGTTAGCAATGGGTAGAGGAACAAAAAGAGTATTAGGCAAGCAAAGAGATTTTTGGATTTATTAGTTAAACAAATAGTACCAACCCCTTTAATTGATAATTTTCTTCCATTGGCAGTCGTAATAGTTTGATTTGAAGAAGAAGGTTAGAGTTCAGAAAATGCATGTTTTTGTCCAAACATATGATTAAAAGCTGCTGAATCAAGAAACTAAGGAGTAGATTTAATTCCTTTACCTGATAACCCGACAACAGAAAAAACAGAGGAAATAGCACCTAGAAGAGTGGCTTGCATTGTCTCTTGAATCATCTTTTGAACTGCTTACGTTGTGAGCAGTCTCACGAGTGCTTTCTTTTTCTTGATCACAACCCATAGTAAAAAAAGCTGACGGACTCTGTTTATTTTTCAAAATTCTGCAGTCAAGAATGATATGGCCTGGCTTTTTGCAATAGTTGCAGATATTGCGTTTTCTACAATGAGATTGCACATTTCCAACATTACCATAATGTCTACAAAAAATATCTTCTTTATTTCCCTCGCTTTGGCTTTGATTGGTATTTTCCTTGTGAAGCAAGAAAAATTGCATCAACAGAATTTACTTTTGTGTTTAACTAAGCTTGAGTATTCAATCTCGTTTCTTCTGAATCAGATCTCCAGGGGTAGATTCAATAGCCAAATTCCCTCGGTTGATTAATGTAGATCTAACGTTCTCAAATTCAGGTCTAAGCTTCATGAGAAATTGCATCACCCTTCCACGGTCTCTTTCTTTCTTAATTTCAGTATATGTCGTATTTGAGATCGTATTTGTAGAGATCATATCTTGTTCTGTCCACAGCTTCATGATTTTAACATAAAAACTACGTATATCCCTACCATCTTGGTTGATATTTGCAATCTCATGTTCCAGTTCAAATTGTCTTGCTTGATTGACTTGTGAATAAATTCCTTGAAGATGAGTCCACATTGCTACAGCGGTTTTGAAGGATCGAAGGCTTAATGCAATATCAGGTTCAACTGAATTCAATATCCAGGTAATAACCTGAGCATTCCTAGTTTGCCATTGGCTTTTAGCCTCTACGTCACTTCCTTCTTTTTGGGATACGTCAAGAATGGCAGAATAATCCATTTCCTTCAACAAAAACCTGAAATTGAAATTCTCAAAGAGCATAGTTTCTGACAAAAACCTGAAATTGAAATTCCCAAAGAGCATAGTTTCTGCCATTAAATTTGACAGAGATACATTCATTCTTATTCTGCTCCATATTGTTGACGATTGAAACAAATAGACGAGATGATAATTGATAACTCCGAATCGTATCTTTGCCTTGTGGAACCTGCATCGACGAGGAAGCTGGGTGAAAAGGGTTTCCCCCATAGACACTCCGAAGATTAAGTTAGTACTCGTATGGAGAAATAATAATAAAGTAAAGAAAGTAGAATGGTGTTGGATGATAAGGTGATGATGGAATGATGGATTGATGTAGAATGTGTATAATATGAATGAATGATCTCTCCCCCATATGATGAGATGTATATATAGAGAAGGATTAGACATAAACCTCTTAGGAATAGGATTCCTTGTTGAGTA
>CATIWK010314245.1:0-10554 GCA_949634005.1 Mallotus japonicus | reverse complement strand
TTAGCTAGAGTAGCTTCTTCTTTTAATGGTCCTATGTGGTGGTTTAATGCTCCTGATTTTTGTATCTCCTTGGTTGATTTGGATGGCCAAGGAAGGGAGAATTTTCGATTCTCTTGACTTTTGTTACTTTATTTTTTTTTTAATAAATTTTTGATTGGAGGTTGCTTTGTGATGCTTGGTGCTATGAGGGTGCCAGCCTAGCTGGGATGCTCGGGTGCACCTCTGAAAGTGGCCTCTAACCTTATTCAAAAAATATTAATTGAATCAGTCGGATTAAACCAAATTTGACCCTCATAGCTAAAAGTTGTGCTTAACTTTTTTTTTTCTTTTTAACAGTTAGTGTACAACTTCACCTATTACTTTTTATTTATGAGTCATTCTACAATATAAATATGTGTATCTATACAAATGCAATTAAAACTGTTAGATTACTACTAATTTAATTACAACTATTGATATATTTTATAGGTATTGGTATACAAAAATGATCAATGGTTATGATTAAATAAAAATAAATCCAATGGCTTTAATTTCATTTGCATAGATACAAATATTTGTACCATAGCAAGAGTTTTTATTTTATCCAATGTTTTTGATGTTCGGTAGTCATAAGAGTTTTGACTAATATGAAGTTCGAATTTTTGATAGTCACAAAAGTTTAAATCAGATGAACCTATAAAGGAATAAAATTCTTTCAATACATATTCAGCATCTATTTTCTTCTTACATAATACTTGGATTTATTGCACCAATAGTACCTTAACTTTGCCATATGTTTCATTTTGATACCAAATTTTTAATTTTTTTCTTTTCAGTTACTAAAATTCTATTTTTGTTTTAAGTTAAAGTAATTCAAACATATCCAATCAAATTTAGAATACGAGGCAGCCAGAAAAAATATATTCTTAGCATGTTTGCTATGTAAGCATCCCATTAAATAGTTTAATCATCTTGTGGACCCTAAAAAATAAAATTACTAATTATTAGTGTTCAGAATACTAATAACCAATAATTTTATTTTTTAACACCCACAAAATAATTAGACAGATTGTTATACCATGGACCTTTGTCCATATTGTAATATGGACGAAGGTCCATGACACGTGTGGAATACCAAATTTTCGTAAGCTTTACATTGCTCTCAGTTCTTGCTTATGTTTTTCGCCTATTCTTCTATTGGCCTTGGTCTTTCCAAAGCAAAAGTAGCAGGTAACTTTTTTTTTTTTTTTTAAGAAAAGTAGGAGGTAACTAAAATAATATTAATTTAATATATTAATATTAAATTAAATGTAATATTATCAATTTAATTAATATTATTAATTTAATATATTTCAGTTTCATTATTAATTAATATTAATATTAAATAGAAATAATTAATATTAAATATAAATAAAAATTAATATTAAATAATACATGTTCATTACTTAAATAGTATAGGCTAATCATATTTACACTTCAAGTTCATTACTTAACTAGTTTAGGTTTATTAGATAAAACATGTAGGTTCACTATTTAAAATAATGCAGGTTCATTAAAAATAAACTGTAAGTTCATTAAGAATGAACTATAAGTTTATTAGTATTTACCTACAGATTTATTAGTATAAAAATTAATATAAATATATTAATATTAAATAGATTATTAATTGATATTATTAATTTAATAGAAATAATAGAAAGATTAAATAGGTTCATTACTTAATAATATCATTAATTTAATAAATTAATATTAAATAAAAATTAATATTAATATATTAATATTATATTGATATTAAATAATAATTAATATTGATATTAAATAGAAATATAAATAAAGATCAATATTAAATAATGCATGTTCATTACTTAATTTGTATAGGTTCATTAGATAAAACATGTAAATTCATTACTTAAATAATACATGTTAGTATTTATCTATAAGTTCATTAGTATTTACCTATAGGTTCATTAGTTTGTATATATAGATTCATTAATATTTATTTAGAGTTTCATTGCAATTCTATGCTTTTGGCAGAATGATGTTTATATACGGCTTGTGACTACGTGTTTTGCCTAGTTTTTTCTGGCAATCTACTTTAATAATATATTCCCAAAAGCATAGGGTGTTAGTTTGGTCTCTATGAGCTCATGTACACATGAGCTTCTCTAATATCGTTGCAATTAAAAATGAGAAAGTGTAAGAAATATTAACACTGTTGTACAACAGTAGGAATGTGTACCAAAAAAAAAAATTGAAAGTCAATGAAATTTTTGCAGATGGGAAGCAAAATGGGAAAGCATTTCCTTAATTTTAAGCTTGGTTGGGAACATGTATTTGACGTTTCTGTTCGTTCTGATGGTGCGTGGGTCATCGGTGCTGCCATTGTTTGGGTTGACATCTAAGAGCATCATCAAATACCATATCTGGATAGGTCACTTGACAATGGTGTTCTTCACTGCTCTTGGATTTGGTTATATCACAACAGTTTCACTCTAATTCTAAGCAAACACTGGAGATCTTCCATTAACGAGGATGACGATGTCCTTACTGATTCTAGTGATCCTGGTGGCTCCGCCATTTTCTTTCCCTTCTTCCTCCGCCTTTTTATCACAATTACAACCTTTCATTAAACAGCAGGTAAAAAAAAAAGGCACCACATTTCCTTTTGCTTCACACATGTGATGGTATAATTTATCATGATTAGACTGCTTAATGAGATGCTTACATGACAAACATACTAAGAATATGCTTATTTCGGCTGCCGTGTATTCTAAATTTGATTGGATATGTTCGAATTACTTTAACTTGAAATAAAAATAGAATTTCAATAACTGAGAAGAAAAAAATTAAAAATCTGGTGCCAAAATGAAACATATGGCAAAGTTAAGGTACCATTGGTGCAATAAACCCTATAATACTTGAATCCATGACCTTAAATAAATTTAAATTTTTTATCACTTGAACCCATAGATGTTAGTACTATTTTTTTCAAATAAAAGTTGTATTAGGATGAAGATCAAATTGAATTCTCAGTTTTATTCCAAAGTCAATATTAAACTTTTATACTTTTTATTTAAATTAGATTATATTAGACATTTTTAACAAAATTTTCACAATTAAATTACATGAGTTAAAGAAAATTTTAATTTTTATAGTTAATTACCAAAAAATTAGTTTAATTAACAAATAAAATTAATGAATTTTTTAAATATATATCTCTTTATTGTAAAATTTTTATTTCTATAAAAAACTAAACGTTAATTCGTGCTTTTATGCATATTGTAAATAATATATATTTTAAAATTATTTTAAAAATAAACAACTAAATAATTTTAATAAATAAAAAATATAAATTAAGTAAATATAAAAGTGAGAACTTGAAAAGTTATCATAACAATTTTACTTGATAATTTTTTTATTGAGAGTACATAGACCTTTTAATATGCATAGTAATAATAATAATAATTGAATAAATTAAATAAAGGAAAAATAGAAAATGGTTGGAAAGGTGTAAATTTTTATTTTTTTGTTAAATAGAAAAGAAAAAAAGATGCTTTTAGTTGAATAAAATAGATATATTTTATAGAATAGAATAGTAATATTTCGAATGTAATAAAATTATAGTGTTTTACATAAAAGAGAAATGTATATTTTAAATAATATTTTCAAAATTTTTTTAAGAAAAAATAGAAAATTCAAAGGTTTTACATGTAAGACATTATAAGTGAATACTAAAATATAAAAAGTGACATTTGTCAAATTTTGAACTTAATAATTTTGAAGCGCAGCATTTAATATGTACTAGTTGTCAAAGCGCAGACTTGCATGGACTGTAAATAATATATTATTTTTAAAACTATATTAAAATAATTAATTAAATAATTTAATAAATTAATAGTATAAATTAATCAAATAATTAACAAAGTGAGAACTTAAGAAATCATTGTAATAATTTTATTTAGTTTTTTATTAAAAATATATCTATCTTTTATATGCATGGGTAAAAAGTTACATTTTTTTTTTTACATTAAATAGAAGAGGACAAGATGTTTTTTGAGAAAAAGGACAAGATGTTTTTAGATCAATAAAATACATAAAGATATTTTAAGTTATGTAGAAAATATTATGAAATACGAGAGCAGTGTTTTAAATATAATAAAATTAGAGTATTTTAGATGAAATAGAAGATATATTTAAAAAAAAAACTTATATTTTTTGACAAAAAATTATTGTGCATTTTAATAATTCAAAACATAAGTCATTAAGAGTAAATAATGAATTATGGAGGACACTTGTCAAATTTTGAATTTAATGACTTTTAAGCTCAACACTATATATATATATATACTTAATTCTAAAAAATAAAAAATTCTATAAACTCAAAAATTTATAAAACTTTTAATAACTAAGTGTTATATATTTAAAAAATTCCATCAATTCTCTTCATTATTCAAAATAATTTTCATTAATCAACTATTTAAATTATATTTTTAATTTATAAAATGTAATTATAAAGTTTTTTGAAAAAATAGTATAATTTAATTTAAAAAAATTAAATGTAAAAATATATAAAAATTTTAATATTAAACTTAAAGTAAAATTGAGGTTGCAATTTGTCCATATTCCCAAATAATTTTGTCCTTTATGGACTTAGGTCAAATTCTCTATCCACGTTAAGAAATATAATTGCACTTGTATTCCTTTACTTTCAATTTAGCCGTCAATTATGACCTAAGAGGCTAAAGACACAGATGGGACCCCAAAAACTGATTGGTTAGACGGTCCGTCGCAACTAACACATTTTCCACAAAAGAGTAATCTTACATGTTAAGAAAAATTCATAATTCAGCCTTTAAAAAAAAAAAAAAAAGCCTATTTACTTAAAAAAAATAAAATTTTTTTCAATCTTAGCACTTTCTTTAACTTTTACTTAAAAATTTTAAATTTTACATATTTTAATTATTTTTATACATTCATTTAAAATTATAAAAAATTATCAAATTTATATATTTTAATGATTTTAACATATTCTTTTAAATTTTATAAAAAAAATTATTTTAATATTAAACTATATTTGTTTAATCAATATATTAACATCTTATAAAATATTGTAATTATTTGTTGTGCTCAAAAACTGCAAGCGCACGGATCACAAATTGTAGTACAAAAAATATCGTTCCCATGAGAATTGAATATTAAATATCAATTTTCCTACTTATATTCCTAACTAGCAAATCAATTTAAGTAATTAAAGAAATTAAATATGAAATTAAACAACTAAATTATGAAAGAAAACCAATCAATTAAAACCTAGAGTTGGGATGTTGTTTCACTATTCTAGATAGATCATGAACAACTTAATTATTAATTCTATTAATTTCAGTTAAGGGTAATTGTTCTAAATTACTTAACATCCCTCCCGAGATCAGTCAAGAATATTAAGATTAAAATCTAACCTACTTTCGTGATTAAAAGTTAATCAAAACTCATTAAGTTTCTTAACAATTATTTTATCCTCGAAGAGCTTGCCTACTTCCTTGGTCGAGTGGTTTAAGTCCTATGAGTTTTAAGCTAGTAAATTCCCCTAACTCCCATTGGTTAATCTACCCATAAACATGCAATCAATCGGATCCAAATTCGAAAGTAAGAAAATAAGCACAACTCATAGAATTAACTGAAAATAAATTTAATAACTAAAAATAATGTGTTTAATCACAACCTAGAAAATTTACTCCAAATGCAAACCCTAAAAGAAAGTTTAACCAATCATGGCTTTAAAATAATTAAATAACAAGAGAAGAAGAAGAACAGAAAAAACTCCTTTTAAAAATGCTTGAATTCTTCAACTCTTATTTGTCTCATTGAGCTCTTGTTTGCAATTTTTGGAGTGTTTAGAATATCTCTAATACTCATAATATTCCTCCTTATATAGGTATTGAATGATGGAGTCCTTATTACCTGTGAATTTCTCAATCCAAATCCATAAAGAGAAGTTTTCTTATCCGGCATGGCCTAAACATGACCATGCCTTAATTTAGACTTTTATACAGAAGGGCACGTGGCCTGGCACACAGCCGTGATTCAGGTCATGTCGATATTTTTTCAATTTTTCAAGTGGGGCAGAGAGCGACATGACCTACAACATGGCCATGTTGCAGGGTGTGCTTCTGATTTCTTTGAGTCACACGGGATGCAACATGCCCATATCACGGCCATGCTCAAATTTTTATGTTGTTTTTGAGAAATCCCTTATTAAATTACCTACAAAAGAGGAATAATAATTAAAACCAAAAATACTCCTAATCAAACTAAAAATAACGAAAATCCTAATGAAAACTCTAAATTAAAAATCATTCATAATTAAACTAAAATTCCTAAAATATAATTATTACTAACCTAGAACTAACATAAAACTCATTATAATTCAACTTAAAATATATGTATAAATTACATACATCAAATTTCCCCACACTTAGACCTTACTTGTCCTCAAGCAAATTAATACAAATGAATTTACTTAACCATAATCAAAGGCTCTAAATTTCCAAGATATGCAATCTCAACAACACCAAACCCAAAAATATTTATTAATAAGAATAATTAGATAAAAATATCTCATATATATATATATATATATATATATATATTTTACTTTGTGAGTGCTTTTTTTACACTCAATCTCACATATTTTTGATTTGGTGAATGTGTTTTACACTTTATCTCACCCTATTTTTGCTTTTTTTAGCCGGTGCATTTTATGTTCCATCTCACTTTGATTTTTGCTTTTTTTTTATTATTTTTATTTTTTTTATGATAGGTGCGTTTTACGCTCTGTCCTGGCTTTTTTTTTTTTTCAAATTCTACAAACCCAATCAATAATCATTTTTTTTTTAGAAAAACAAACATGTCTATATCATTGTCTTAAAGCCTCTTTTAGATTATAAAACTAAATTATTTGTACCTAAGAATTATATTCAACTATCCTTAAAAATAAACACTCTCAAATCTAATGCTATCAGAACTATACACTATTCCATTCATTGTCCCTAATTATGAAATGAGTAATCCACAAAACAAATGAGGACAAACAAAATTAGAGTGTTGAAATTAGTTGAAAATTAATGAATCTCATGAATTTTTTTAAAGAATTTTTTTTAATTTTTTATTAATTTAACTAATACGCATGCAAAAATAAAGAAAACACATAAACATAAAACATAAAAACATAATCCTAACATTTGGCATCCTCCCTCACACTTATATATGGCATTGTCCTCAATGTCAAAAAATATTAAAATTAGAAAAAGAAAATGAGGACTTCCCTAGTAAGTTTTTTCATTTGCACTTGCTCCAAATGCTTGATGACCTAAAAAATAAAATAACAAAAGCTAGCAAAATAAAAGAGGAGAACTAAACCAGAAATAAACTTAAACTTAAAGAAATAAATCAAAACACGTTGGGTTGCCTCACAACAAGTGCTAATTTAAGGTCCTTAGCTTGACCTTAATGTCAGATATTCACTTATAGAGGATGGATCAAAGAAATATCTACTCCTTCTTGAACTTGCTTCCTTAACACTTGAAAAGGATATAGAAATTTTTTAATAACTTTATACTTCTTCCTCTTTTGCATGTCTTCTTCAGGGGGTCTTTTCTTCTTCTTAACTCTTTTTGTTGAATCCTTCTCCTTAGCATCATGAACAAATTCTATTTCAAGTGGATCTTTGGAAATTTAGTGAAAAACTTCTTTAGCACAATCCTCTATTACATCCACATGAAAATAAGAAGTCGTTATCAAAGGTTGATATGGCATCTTAAAGACATCAAACTCTACTTTTTCTTCTCCAATCTCGAGAATAATTTGTTCACAATTGACATCAATAATTACACCAGTGGTAGCGAGGAAAGGATACCTTAAAATGATTGGAATTTGAAGATCCTCTTCCATCTCTAGAATGATAAAATCGTCTAGCATATAATAGTCACCAACTTTAATGAGTACATCCTCTAAAATGCCTATTGGATAGATAATGGACCTATTTGCCAATTGTAGTAACACCGTTGTTGGCTTTGGAGCACCAATGTTTAGGCACCTGTAAAGAGGAAAAGGCATTACATTCACACTAGTACCTAAATCACATAGTGCCTTATCTATTGACTCACTACAAATTTTATAAGGTATAGTCATACTCCCTGGATCTTTAAGCTTTTGTGAAAGCTTATTTTGAATTATCGCACAACATTCCTTATTAATAGGAATGGTTTCGAAGTCTTCCCACTTTCTCTTATTGGTAATCATGTCTTTGAGGAACTTAGCATATGAAGGCATCAAGGTAATGACATCCAAAATTGGAATGTTCAATTTAAGATGCCAAAATGCCGTTAAAAACTTCCGAATTTGCTTTTTTGTACCCTTTAAGGAAAGGGTAATGGTGGAGTATTAGTTTTAGGCAACTCTTTTTTATTTGTTTTATCTTTTTTAATGTATTCCTTAATTTATTTTCTTCCTTGTGAACATCCTATGCAGCCTTTTCTTCTTCCTTTTTGATTCCTACCTCAGGTAATTGCTTTTCACTTCAAAGAATTATTGCATTCACATACTTTATTGGGTTCTCAGGTTGACTAAGAAGTTTACCCGGTTGTCAAAAATTAGAAGCACTAGCTTGTGAAGTAACTTGATTCTCTAACATCTTACTATGCGCAGTGAACTGACTCATTTATGAGGTTAGTATTTTGATTGCTTCCCTTTGTTCCTCTTGATCCTTCAAAATCTTTTCCAATATAATGTCCATGTTTGTTTTTTTCTTTTGAGGTTGATTGTAGAGAATATTTTGTTGGAAACCTGATGGGGCCTACTTAAATCCTTGATTTGCATTTAAGTTTTTACCTTAATTAAACCAAGAAAAATTGGGGTGGTTACACCATCCCAGATTATATGTGTTGGAATAAGGATTCCCTTGAGCCATTGTATAGCCGTTCATGGCATTGAGTTGCTTAATCAATGGGTCTTAAGAGAAGTAGTTTCCTTGACACTCTTTTATAGGGTGTCTTCCACCACACTGTTCACAAAAAAAAAAAAAAAAAAAACAGACATTGGATTTGGTGGTTTAGTTGTCATCTCTAACTTTGTGAGCATGTCTATTTTTACATTCAAGAGGTTCCTACAATCCACCTCATGCATACCCACAACTTTTTTAGGTACTCCTTTATCTTTATGCCATTGATAATTATTAAATGCCATAGTTTCAAGTAGGTTTTATGCATCATCGGACGTTTTGCTTATGAAAGATCCTTGATCTGTAACATCTATTGTGATCCTCATAGGTTCAGTGACCCCTTGATAAAAGGTCTGAATAAGCAGCCATTAAGGGACTCCATGGTATGGGCATTGTCGTTGCAAGTCCTTAAACCTCTTCCATGCTTCATACAAAGATTTTCCATGTTGTTGAGTGAAGCTCGTGATCTCTTGCCTGAATTTTACTGTCTTGCTTGGTGAGTAATATTTTCCTAAGAATGCCTTTGACAATAAATCTCATAAAGTGATTGACTGTGGCACTAAAAAGTTTAACCACATCTTACCCTTGTCCCTCAAAGAAAAAGGGAACAATCTAAGTTTTACAACGTCTGTGCTAACCTCATTCATGCTATATATATCACATATCTCCATGAACTATGCTAGACGGGCGTTAGGATCTTCACTAAGTATACCTCCAAACTGAAACTGTTAAATCATCTAAATTATCGTCGGTTTGATTTCAAAGTTGTTTGCTTCAATGGTTGGCCTTACAATACTATTTTGGTTATCTCCCAGATTTGGCATTGTGTACTCTTGAAGAGCATGTGTCCTTACTTATTGTCCACCTTGTCCTTCAGCCATTATTTGTTTTTCTTTCTCATATTTTTCTTTTTAATTCTTTTTGCACATTTTCTCGATCTTAGGGTTTATCTTCTCTAGGTCTAATTGTTTTGATCGAGTGATTATAAACTAGCAAAATCTTGAAAATTAATGAACAAAACAAGTGAGATATAAAAAGAAAAATATTAGTCTAATAAAAGTAAAAATTAAATTAATATCAATATTGTCAATCCTCGGCAACAGTGCCAAAAACTTGCTATGCTAAAAAATCACAAGCGCACATATCATAAATTGTAGTACCAAAGATATTGTTCCCATGAGGATTGAATATTGAATACCAATTTTTCTACTTATATTCCTAGCTAGAAAATCAATTAAAGTAATTAAATATAAAATTGAACAACTAAATTATGAAAGAAAATCAGTTAATTAAAACCTATAGTTTGGATGTTGTTTCATTATTCTAGATTGATCATGAACAACTAAGTTATTAATTCTATTAATTTTAGTTAGGGGTAATTGTAGACACCCAATTCTGGGATAAGGGAGTGTGGATGCGACAGAGAACTCCGATGATGAGAAAATTAAAAATTAGTCTCGGGATGTTTGAATTCGAAATCTCAAAGAGGCTTGATTGTGTTTCTAAAGTACGTTTAAAGACTCAATTGCAAAGTTTTGGTTTTTATAGGGACCTTTTTGTAATTAAATGTTAAAAAAAAA
>CATIWK010314183.1:0-32949 GCA_949634005.1 Mallotus japonicus | reverse complement strand
AATTAGTATTATCATATATACTAATTTTACTTATATAATCAAGATTTCATGGATTGAAATTGGAATGTTAATGTTATGACTTGTGAGTTTTATGATAGTTTCATTTTCATATTAGTTTTAAACTTCATATTAATTTTTTTTTATTTCATATTAGATGTGCGATGTGGTTTTATGATAGGTTTTTGAAGATTTATTGGTTTAAGTATGAATTTTTAGATGATGAATAATTATTTAATCTCCAAATTTTGGTTTTGCTCCGGACTGATTTGTATTCTATATTTGCTCCGAATCTCCGTCCCGAATTGCTCCGAAATTTCGAAGCAATTCGGAGCGGAGATTTAAATTTTCGGGTCCGGAGATTGAATTTTTGAAATCTTCGACGTTCGGGTCAGGTCCGGAGAATTTGCATTCTCCAGATTTCTCCAACTCGTGCACAACCCTAATTAACATGACAGCACAAATTGCAATTAAGTTACATAAAACTTGATTTCTAACATGAAACAAACAATAGCCCATTTCTAAAATGAAGCTCATACCCATCATTTGAAAAAGAAGAAAAAAATAGCATTACAACCTCTGAAGGGATCCACTTAATAAATAGGTTGAGAAGGTGCATAATTATAATACCTATTTGAAAGGAAGTGGGTGAGTATGGAGCTTGATCTTTGGAGAAACTAAAGCAAGAATACCAAATTCTATACAAGTTGGTGGCTTTGAATTTGCTCACCTTGACTAAGACAATAGCAAAGGTTGTTGAAGGAATTTTTTGGCATTCAAGTGGATTCAACCAATAAAATTCTCAATCTACCTTCTCCATTTCCTCCAAGCACAAAAAAATTATCACTATAAGAGCAGAGATCTGAAACCCCACCATAACCCAAAAGCACCAGCCATAAATTTTAGAGGATTCTAGGGATATCTTGCATCTGCTCGTCACGCTTGAATCGAAATTCATGTTCTGGGCTTCTAGAATCATGGCATCTACAAATCTACTGCAAAAAAACTTCATCAATCTTGTAAATCTACTAAAATACATTGTTATTTAGTGATAATAACTACAAACTATAGATGATAATGTCAAAAATCAAAAGAAGAAGGCTACTGTTGGCCATAACGGCAAACAACAACGTCACCGACAAAAATAAGGAGAGAGTTTTTTTAAGAGGAAAAGACACAATGGACAAAAAGAACTCTAATTTTATTTATAATTCCTTGTTTAAGAATAGTCTTTTGGGTATTCAAATCACTTCTCATTTGCCTTAGGCTAGGGGCGTGCATTCAGTCGGTTCGATTGATTTTGGGCTATTTTTTTACCGAACCGAATTAATCGAACTGAACCAAATCGAACCGAACCAAATTGGGAAATCGAACCGGATTGAAATAACCAATATTTTTAAAAAGAAAACCGAACCGACCGAAATAACCGAAATTTTTAAAAAATATCAATTAATTTATTTTTTATTACATTATTATAATATTTTAAAATAAAAAAAATATATTAAAATTCGGTTTCAGTTTAAAAAAAATAAAAAAATTTACTCAAGCAAACGGAACCCAATTTGGTCGGTTCGATTAATTTGAAAGGCTTACACACCCCTAGCTCAAGCAGGGGCTAGCATGTATGTTGGGTTAAGCTTGATAGCATTTTCCTAGAATGTTAAGAGCAAATATTTGGACAAAAAATGACACCAATTCTCTCATGTTTTAGTAAACATATTAGGTTATATTTATATAAATTGGACCGCTGAATTTAAGATTAATGGCCGAAGTTTTCTTTTCAGACAAATAACCTTTCTTGATAAAATTTCAACAATTGAAATTTTAAAAAATTTTAAAATTTCATTCTTGATAAAAAAAATCAACTATTGAATTCATTTCCAAGGTTACAGATGTTCTAAACATATTAGATCATGTTTTTAATACCCTCCAACGTACCACATTTTAATTGAAAATTTTAGATTAAACTTTGAATGTAATGTACTCAATGAATGATTGACATATATGAACACTAGTAATTAAGTAGGATATTACTTGAGAATTTGTCCCATCTTTTTTTCTTATATATTTTTTTTTGTTTTTTCTCTGTAGAAGTATAAATTGAAGGGATAAGTATAAAAAAGTACTATATGGCTTAGTGTTTTTTCACTTATGGGCCTGTAATTTTTTTCATGTCACTTCAATACCTTGTGATATTTGCCATTAGTAAATCTATGTCAAATTCACTAACACTGTTAATTGTGATGATGTGGATGCTGACTAACATCCACATTAGTACACTGACATCCACGCCAGCGTGTCAACATTCATGTGGGCATCCACGTTAGCGCGCCAACATCCACGTCGGCATCCACATCAGCACTTCAACATCAATGTCATCATAGTTAATGGTGTTAGTGAATTTGGGCTAAATTTGTTAAAGACAAATATCACAGAATACTGAAATGTCACGAAAAAAACCATAGGCTCATAAGTGAAAAAGTACTAAACCACAAGGTATTTTTTGTACTTATTCCTAAATTAAAATAGTAAATTGTGTTTTTTACACGTTTATGAACATTGTTTTAGGAAATTCTATGGTAACTTTGTTTTTTAATTACTTTTGTTTTACTTCATTTTTATTACCATTGAATAAGAGTGTATTTTATTATCCAATGGTGGTTATTAAGAAAGTGAATTTTACTTTGTAAAAAACAAAGTAATGGTAGAATGCACCCATTGTTTTTATTAGTTTGGAAAATATATATATATAAAAAAAATAATCTATCATGTCAAAAAAAAAGGGAGAATATGCATTTGCTTCAAACAATTCCAAATTGTTATTTTATCTATTTGTGCTCGCACATATTTTTTATTATTTCTCGATAAAAGTCAAATTATTGTAAATAAGGAATCAAAGTAATTTCATCTATCTAGTTAAAATTACAAAATTTGTTATATTTTTTGTATTATTATAAATATTCGTATTTTATTGATTATTAATAAAAATTATTACACGTTTGAGTTTTCATAAATACATCAAATTCTCACATGGTTTGCACGGAGACCGATACATGAATTTGTACATAAGCACAACCCAAAGTAATTAAATAAGAGCATCTCTAATTATATTTTTTAAAATAAAGAGCATATTATAGGTAAAAAAAAAAATATTGAATAATCTTTTAATATATAGAGTAAATAATTTTATTTAAGTCTAATGCACTCTTTATATTTTACTATTCATTTTATTTTATCTTAAAAGCATTTAATATTATTTTTTAAATATTGTGAAAAGAAAGAGAAAAAATTTTAAGCAATAAAAAAGTCAATAAAAAATAAGGATATTTATGAAAAATAAAAATGTATTAATTAACCTTTTGTATAGAAAATAAATTTTGACTCTCTATATGTAGAAAGTTAAACTTACCCTCTAATTTATAATTTAAATTTAAAGAGTAAGTAGAAATCTTATTTTTTACGATTATTCTTTATAATAAAAAGTTTATATTAAATAAATAGTGGGTTAAAGATATTTTAAGTACAAAGTCGTTCAAACTTCAAATTGCAAATCAATAAAATTATTTAATCCTAGCCACGTTGGCAATCCTCTGAAACATAAACTAACCAATCAACGAAGAGCTCCCTTTTTTTAAACAACCCTCCAAAAACATTTTCCCGCTTCAATCCTAAAAAAACAAATCTCTTGCCACTCTGGCGAGCCGCGTGAAACCCAAGTCAACCAATCAACACGCTTCTCCTTCTTGTATTTAAATTCAATGAGCTCTTTTCAATTTGCTTCACATATACAAAATTCAAAATCAGAACCCTTCCTCTGCCTTTCTCCTGCGAAAAAAAACCTAATCTTCAAATCCGATCAGAATGAGTTCTGCTGCAACTGCTGCTACAACAAAGGGGGGCCGAGGCAAGTCCAAAGCCAAAGCAGTGTCTAGATCTTCAAAAGCCGGTCTCCAATTCCCTGTTGGTCGGGTCGCTCGGTTCCTCAAAAAGGGAAGATATGCTGAGCGAGTCGGGTCTGGATCCCCTGTCTATCTATCTGCTGTTCTCGAGTACCTTGCTGCTGAGGTTTGTCAAATTCCGAAATATCCATTTTCTTGTTCTGTTTAACTTTACGTCTTTTGTTTAAGTTTTGACTGTTTGGTTGGTAGATATTGGAGCTTGCTGGAAACGCTGCAAGAGACAACAAGAAGAACAGAATCATACCTAGGCATATTCAGCTTGCGGTTAGGAATGATGAGGAATTGAGTAAGCTGTTGGGGGGTGTGACTATTGCCAGTGGAGGAGTGTTGCCTCATATTAATCCGACTTTATTGCCTAAGAAGGGTGTCAAAGGCAAGGGTGAAATTGGGTCTGTTTCCCAGGAGTTCTAAGCATCTGCTCTGAATGCTTATTATTTTGGTTCATCTTCTGTTTTATTTGTGTAGTTAAGTGGTTAGATTTAGCGTTATATTGGGGGGGTAATATAGGGGTGTTAATGGCTCTGTAATCAAGTTGGCCTTTTGATTTGTAAAAAGAAAATCACTCATTTTGGACTATAAAATGGTCACCTTATTATAACCTTATTGTTTTTTGCTCCTCATTTATCTCCAATTCCCATGCTTATTTTTGCTTTATTCATTTGTATATTTGATGCTTCTTGTTGTTTTACATACAATATCAAAATTTACCTAAAATTTTTTTTGCTTATTTAATATTTTTTTTTACCATTATGAATTGTGGTGAGGGAGAGAATGGAAAACTTGATACTAAATATTCAGGTTTAACTGTGTGATTAAAGCAAGGCCCGGCCTTGTCCAAATTTAATCATGGGCTGGCAGCAACAACTGAAGCCCATCGATCGGCGATTCTTGCAGTTCAATCTCTCTTTCTTCCACCTTCCCCTCTCTCTATATATATGTGACACCATTATGCCTTTACAACATCATCAAATTACAGGAACTTCAAGGTTTACTTCTTTCATCATTTTTGGGGAAGGGTTAGGTTTAATCCTCGAAGAAACAAGCGATGAGTTCCGGAGGATCAACCAAGGGAGGCAGAGGCAAGCCCAAGTCTTCAAAATCCGTGTCCAGATCTCAAAAGGCTGGTCTTCAGTTCCCCGTTGGCCGTATCGCCCGTTTCCTCAAAGCCGGAAAGTACGCCGATCGTGTTGGCGCTGGGGCTCCTGTTTATCTCTCCGCCGTTCTTGAGTATCTTGCTGCTGAGGTTAGCTTCTTTCCTTTTTTCAGTTGATTTTGATCGCTTCTTGCAGTGTCTATACACTTTAGTTTTTGTTTGTTTTATTGAACCTAATAGAAAGTTGAGGTCTTGAATCTAATTTTGACTGATGCTGCTGCGATTTTGGTTTTTTTGTTAAGCAGCTGCAAATTCTGTGCTTGTATGCTTGTTTTGTGAAGATAGCAAATGAATAAATAGAATTGGGTTTTTGAGTTATATCTTACTAGTTACCACTTCATTTGGCAATATACTCTATCAAATAATTAATTAGATGTTTGTTGGTTTGAAACAAAAATAGAGAGCTACTGCTGGGAGGTTTCACAAGGGACTCAGGGATGGAAATTGTGTAGTGTCTGGATACTGGTTATGTTTATAGCAATTATCTTGTAAATATGCTTGTAGGATTTGAGCCTTGTGTGAATGAGAAAATTGGCTTCAATGAGTAATGACTAATGAGGGATGGTTGGCACTGCTGCTTGATAAAAACTAGGGGGTCGAAGTTCAGGATGCCAACAGGTGGATAGTTGTGGTAGATTGGTCAGCATTTAGCAAATGTTGTGATGTTTTTGCTGTGTTGGGTGCCCTTTTTTTTTTTTTTTTTTTTCAAGAACATCTATCAGCATTCAGGATCAGGACTGTTGTTGTAGTTGTTTCATTCTTTGTGTTCTAGTGCTAATTCGGTTCGGATAGACTTGATTCGAGAACACCGCCACCAATAAGAAAACAAGTGCTAAATTTTAGATCAGTGAATAACCTTTTTTTTTTTTTTTTTTGTGCAGTTCAAAGAAAAAGAGAAAGGTTGTTGGTTTTTTTTATTGATTTTGCAAGGGCAATGCAAATAGAAGGCTTCCTGGAAAATAACTTGAATTATATGAAAATTATTAACAAATTAAAGTACAAAAAAAGAAAAGATTGGTTTGTTGCTTTGACTTCTCAAGATGTCAGAAATTGATCCGTGTTCTATGTACATGCAGGTTCTTGAACTTGCTGGCAATGCTGCAAGGGACAACAAGAAGAATCGTAT
Source organism: Mallotus japonicus (assembly GCA_949634005.1). Classification (NCBI taxonomy): domain Eukaryota; kingdom Viridiplantae; phylum Streptophyta; class Magnoliopsida; order Malpighiales; family Euphorbiaceae; genus Mallotus; species Mallotus japonicus. The sequence continues at coordinate 26,714 of CATIWK010314183.1, read as the reverse complement.
TGTTCCAAGGCACATTCAGCTTGCTGTTAGAAATGATGAGGAGCTTAGCAAGCTCTTAGGAACTGTGACCATTGCAAATGGTGGTGTCTTGCCAAACATCCATCAGACTCTGTTGCCGAAGAAGGCGAAAGGGAAGGATGACTATGGTCCTGTATCACAGGAGTTCTAGACTACTATGAGGTTTAGCAATTATGGGTTTCAAGCCTCGTAATTTGCCCGAGAAATGGGTCTGATTGTTATGAGATTGTACTTGCATACCTTTTCGCTCCTTTGTGAACATTTTTTTGAGGGAATTTTGGTTGAATACAGGAAAGATGATGATTTTCTCACAAACCGACCTATATGTGATGTTAAATAACCTATATCAATGAGGTTATGTGCTTTGTTCAAATTAAATAGCCAGTGTTTTTTTTTGTTCAGTAACTGTGGCTGTGTATATGAAGGCTGAAGAGCAAATCGGCTAGGATGGTTTAATAAGTTTAACCAGTCATTTGCAGTGGTCGCTCTCGTATCAAAGATTAAAGTATTAGTATTCCTATGAATACGCCATCTACTAATCCGCAATCTGATATGAATACATCTTGTGTTAATCTGACAACATGAAATGTTGCTGAATTACAAAACATGAATATCAAAGATTAAAGTGTTAGTATTCCTCTGAATACGCCATCTACTAATGCGCATTCTGATATCAATGCATCTTGTGTTAATCTGACAAAACATGAAATGTTGCTAAATTAGCAAAACAAAGAAAGTGTGGAGATGCAGGGGATCGAACCTTTGTACCTCTCCAATGCAAAGCGAGCGCTCTACCATTTGAGCTACATCCCCTTGTTATTCCTCGGTTCTGAAATATCTTGTCATTTGGGAAAACATACCTGATCCGCAATATTGGAGAGTACAGACTCGCTGCTAGGCTAGCTAGTATTAGCAGAGGAGCAGGAGAAGAGCAGGGGAGAATTAAGCAATGTCCGTTCCCCTCTTCAACCTTACTCCTAACTTGACAGTTTCAAGGCTATGCTTAGGTTTGAAATTGTCCTTCTCAGCCCTGTCTTTCTGCTTTAGTAACTTCAAAATTAATAATAGAAAGAAGACCATATATAATATAATTTGTCTAGGAACGATGACATTCGGCGAGCAAAACTCTCTGCTTCAATCATTTCGCCTTCTCGACGAAGCCTTCGATGCCGGAATCAACTTCTTCGATTCAGCTGAAATGTAATTCACCTCTCCTCCCTTCCCATCTCCTGAGGTCTTTTACTTGTCGATTAATTGGGGAAATATCACTTTCTCAGGTATCCGGTGCCTCAACGTGCTCACACTCAAGGGAGAAGCGAGGAGTACCTTGGCCGTTGGATTAGAGAAAGGAAGATTCCTCGGGATCGTCTTGTCTTAGCAACAAAAGTCCTTTTTCTTTTCTTTTCTTTTAATTGCAAACTTTCTCATCCTTTGCTATTTCCTTATTTGATTACCATAACTGTTAGGTTGCAGGACCCTCTGGGCAAATGACATGGATTCGAGGCGGACCTAAGTGTTTGGATGCCAGCAATATCATTGAATCCATTGATAATAGGTTCGTCTGCATATTTGCGTTCACATTCTAGCTTTTTATGTGTATTTCCACTGTAATATGTGACTTGTTGAAAAAGGCCATTGCTTGTTTCTATATTACTGTGCACTGAATAAGTATCTCCAGCCAGGAACTTGTTTATTTAGTAATTCATACTTTCTGTTCTGTTTTCGAAACTTCAATTTCACTGATCTTCATTACATATCCAATCTATTTTTGTCAAATTCTGATAGTTTACCTTTTTTTTTCTGCATAAATTCTATGCAGCCTATTGCGAATGCAAATGGACTACATTGATCTCTATCAAATACACTGGCCTGATCGGTTTGTATGTAGATCCTGCTTCATTTTTGTTATTCTTCCCTTTCCCTTTTGTTTTTCTGTTCTCTTGGTTGACTGGGAGTGGCATCAGGGTGGGCTGGTATATTGTTGCCAAGGGAGTAGATAATTTCACTTCATTGTATCTTTAAAAAAAAAATCTGTGATGTCTTTCTTGAACTGATTTGTGGCTGCTTCTGTAGTTATGTTCCAATGTTTGGAGAAACTGAGTATCATCCTACACGTCAATTCTGTTCAATCAGTATAGAGGAACAACTCGATGCCCTTGGCAAAGCTGTTGATGCTGGCAAGGTAAATGATAATATCATGGGCTTTATAGCTCACAACTAGGACATCTATTAATATTATGCCTTGCATTTCATTTGCAGATCAGATGCATTGGACTTAGTAATGAGACGCCATATGGTATGATGAAATTCCTTCAGGTTGCAGAAATGATGGTTTGCTATCCAAAAATAGTTTCTGTGCAGGTTGTGCTGGTTCTTCCTCAAAATAGTGACACTTGTGGTTCTTGTCCTTGTTCAATTTCTCCACTCCCTTTGTGCGTGGGTTCTTGCATCACCCATAGTTCACACTGATGCTAATATACTTTTTGTTGTCTAAATGATAGAACTCATACAGCTTGCTCTGCCGAACTTTTGATTCTGGACTAGCGGAGTGCTGTCATCATGAGGGGTATGTTGCATTACTTTGAATATCTGCTAGTGTTAAAAATAAGTTTGAATTGTAAATCCTTAAAATGTTGTAGATAAGGTTAATGCCGTCCTTTGTAATGAAAAAAGGGAAATTCTTATTACATTTTGATACTTTTTGTTGAATGATCCTCTGAGCAAATAAAATTAGGAAGTATTTTGTTATTTTTAGATATATCTTTAGTATATATCTATGCCATCCAACTCTATTGCTTTTGTTATTTTTCATGAATCCCACAAATTACACCAATCATCTCTATTTTCTTCTTAAATTATTCAGAATAAGCTTATTGGCATACAGCCCCCTGGCAATGGGCATACTTTCTGGGAAGTATTTTGCACCGGATGGGGGTCCAGTAGATGCCCGTTTAAATCTTTTCAAAGGTTGATCACTCAATTTTTTTTTTTTTATCATATCTTATTTGAAATTTAATATAGATTAGATTTAAAGTCCTTTCTCCTGTTTCTTCTCATGTAGACTATTTTCTTGTCTCCTTTCAGGAAGGTATTCCGAAGGGGAATCAAGGTACAACCTATCAAATAAAACTATAAAGGCAGCTACCATGGTGAGCAGATCCTTATTGGTCTTAAACCTTGATGTTGTTCTCTGATCAGTTGACCACAGGAACATTAAATAAGATGCAAAAATTTAAAGCTTAAAATGTACAGTTTTGTGCTGTTTCAGTTGTGCCACATATATTTTAAAATTAGAAAACAGTTATGCGCTCGGTGTCTTTTGTCCATGTGCATATTCAACAATTTTGTTATGGTTTTGGAATGAGTTTATACCGAACTAAAAAAAAATGTGTGGGTTACAAGCAGCTGATGTTAAGCATGCAAGGGGTTCTGTATGATGTCTTTAGTTTCCAGGTTACCTTTGTTAATTGCAAGGTACTTTAATTCATTCATCACACTACAGCTGAATTTCTTGCAATTTTTATGTATTTGTCTTTTCTTCATTTCCTTGTATTTGCAGGAATACCTTGGTATAGCCAAAAAATATGACCTTCATCCTGTATCTCTTGCAATAGGTATGATCACCCTCTCTCTTTCCCGTCCACCTCTCTGTTTGTTGGTGCATTTGCAGTTATTAATGTTTATGGCTATGGTCGGTTTTTGAAGTCAATTCCACTTGGTAGTGGAAAATTATGTATATACCCATGGATTGAATGTTCTTTCTACTTGCCTTTTCCTATTGTTCCGGTCCTTGAACTATTTCTCTTAAAAAGGATTCGTTATGCAATATATTTAGGTTCTGGAAATCGACCTCTCTCTTTGGCTGCTTAATTTAAACTTCGGTTGCTATTTTGCAGCTTTTGTTTTGGGACACCCTCTTGTTGCAAGTACAATATTTGGAGCTACCAGGTCATGGCAACTCCAGGAGACTATCAAGGGTTGCAAGATTGAACTAACACCAGAAATAATAGAGGAGATCGACAAGATTCATGCAAGGTTTCCTAATCCATGTCCTTGATAGATTTCTGTGCCAGATTATGGTGGGTAAATACTATTCACATTTTATTTAGAGTCAAAAGGTGGTTAATGACACTGGGCTAGGAAAATTCCTAATATATGGAATCAGAGAAATTATCGTCTGAATTAGGGAGGAGGCTTTTGTTAATCATAAATTCTTAATGCCTGGATGGCATATTAAATTCTTTTGGATAAAAACCATGAAATTTTTTCTAGTGGATGTACATATTGAATCTTCAAATTTTAGTGAAACTAACAAAATTCAAGATATTTCAGAATATGTTGGAATAATGATCAATCATCTTTGTGGAGGAACCATCTAACACAGTTAAAAACCTGTTACGATGCAACACTAGTTGGCAGGCCAGCCAGATCTTTGTGTAGGTGAAGTATTCAATTTTTTGAATGTCACGGGGGAGATATTCCCAAATTTTCTTTCTACAAAACGGTCGTATGTCCGGAAAGTCTCATGGTAATTTTTTCCTGAAGTCCAAAACCACCTAATTTTTGTTGTATGTGAAATGCGGTGGTAAGCATTGTGTCATAATTTCCCTGGCCTAAAGGAGTTGTAAGTAATGGCTTGGACCGATGATATATGGGGAAGGGTAAAATTCTGACCCCTTCGTATATATATATATTTTTTTAAATTCTGACCCCTTCGTATATTGACTTGGTGGGTTAGCTTTCTAGAAAAACAGTCTGGCGTCAAAACGTTGGGACACCGCCAGCAGAATGGTCATAGTCCTAATAAGAATTTTGACCCGTTTCTGTTTCAAAACAGAATTTCCATAAAACCAATAACAAGAAGGCCGTTACTGGTACCGCCACTGCCACTGCCACTGCCTTTTGTTCTTGTACTTGTGGTGCAATAGTCCATTTTAGTTACAGTGTGGGGCAAACAAAAAGGTGAAATGCAGAAGGGCTTCACATGTTGGACACTCTTCGACATATCTGTCTATACCTATATAAATTGCATAGGCCAACCATTGGCATGGAAATTCCTAGACAAAAAGGCACTAGCCATTAATCATTTTGCCTTTCCTTAGTGGGTGAATGGCAGGACGCCAGGACCCCAAATTAATAAAAAGCATGTGAATAGACAACCACAACATGCAAAAGCAATTTCAGGAACTTTTTATAAATTTTCATACTCAATACTGTTGGATCATGTTCTATCTATATGTTCAATCTATTTTTTTTTTTTTTACCTACTAGATTAAGTGGTTAAATTCCAACACCATAAGAAAAGAATAGAGTGGAAGTTCGATTCAGGATATCTATATCTTTTGCCACTTGAACTACTCGTGGGACATATTCCATTCTTTTTTTTTTGGCCAAGGAGGTGGAGAGGGAGGGGGATCTGAACCCTCTACCTCTAAACGGAGCCGACTCCGTGGCTGGAACTAGTCAGCCCTGAACGGGTAACTCAACATTTAAATGCTTAGGGTTAAACATCCCTAGAACTTGAACCCATGACCCCCTAACCACTTGAATCAAGTGGTGGAAGGTATCCATTTTTAAAACCATACTAATTAACATTTCTAATTTATATATAAAATAAGTTTGTAAACAATGTACATAATAATAATAATAATAATAATATACTTATTTGTATTATATTCAACCGATAGATCATAAAATTAATGATAAATTATCATAATGATCTATTTGGATTGCTCAAAGTCATTGACACTTGATAGGAAGGGAAATTTGAAGGTGATTTTATTTTGGTATAATACATTTGTCATCTCTTATATTTAGTATAATTTGTCAGTTTCACATTTCAATTTTATAGTTTTGCTATTTCAACACTTAAATTTGTCTAAAATATACTAATATGATGATATAATGCATCTATCACCCTCTATACTTGCAATTTTTTTTAGTTTGATATCTCTACTAATACTTGCAGTTTTTAGTTAGTCAAACACTTAAAATGTCACATACTGATTCAATATTTTATGCCACGTATGCTGACAGTGATTTTAAAATTGTATTTTAGGTGAATTTAGGTATTAAAATGATAAAATTATAAATTGATGTATCAAACTGGAAAAAAGTAACAAGTATAGGAGATCATAGATGTATTATACCTTTTATTTTTATTTACTTCCTCTGTTCCTAAATAATTGTCATTTTAGAAGTCTAATTTTGTTCTTAAATAATTGTTGTTTTAAGTTATCAATGTATTTTAACTACTTTTTTTCATGTTTCACCATTATTTAATATAGGAGAATTAATTGAATAGATATCTACTCATTTTGAGACTCTATATAAAGATAATAATTGGTTGAGGGGTAGTATAATATTTTATACATATATTAAATATATTCTTTAATCTATATGAAGAATCCTTAAACGACAATTAGTCGAGAGAGTAATCGTTATTGGATAAGAGTGTACTGAATTATTTAATGATAGTTATTAATAAAGTAAAATTTTTTTTGTAAAAAAATATACTAATAACCATGGACTACACCTCGTACAATGCTACAACATTAATTTAGAAAAAAAAATGTATGTATATCTTAACAGTTGACTCAATTAAAATTGAATCGAACCAATCAAACCAAACCAGAAACCTTACTGCGTCGTATAGATTGGCTGCTTTTCGCGGAGAAAATGCCAGCTGCGCTTATCCATGTCTGTTACCCGGTTACCGACCCATCTTTTATCAATTTAATTATTTTTATTTTTAACGAATATAAATTCTACTCGGTAATTATATAAATTAATACTATTAAATCTTAATTTTATACTAAAAAAAAAAATTCTTAATTATTAATATTATATTAAACACAGTACTGCCAAAAAACCGGAAAGTAAGAAAAAGATGGTCCGGAGCGTTTAGCTCGGGTCTCACAACCTCCTCCATCGTGTCCTCCTCCACCACTAACCACCGTATCTCCGATCTTTAGATTCTGTTAGATTAGATTTGGTGATCCTAAAAATCAAACCAGTTGAGCTAAGGTTAGCTTTTGCTCTACTATGGGTTCCAAGCCATGGCTACATCCGGCTCCTACCTATCGTCCATTGGAAACTTACTGGGATACAGATGAAGATGCTCCTGGTCCTCGATGTGCCCATACTTTAACTGCTGTTGCCGCTACCAATTCTCACGGTCCTAGACTTATTCTCTTTGGCGGCGCTACCGCGATTGAAGGCGGCGGTTCTTCCTCCGCCCCTGGCATCAGTTGCGCTTCTTCTCTGTTTCACTTCTTCTTCTTCTTCTGTTATTATATGTTGGTTGCTTGCTTAATTAAATTTGCTAATGCTGTTGATTCAATTTCAGGATTAGCAGGAGTGACCAATTCAGTTCATTCTTATGATGTTCTTACTAGAAAATGGACAAGGTCTAGCTTTAGCTTGCCTTTTGTCATTTTGATTTTGATTTTGTTTTGAAGCTTGAGTTAATTTTACGTGTTATTGTCTGATCAGAATGCGACCTGCTGGTGAACCGCCGTCTCCTAGGGCTGCACACGCGGCTGCTGCAGTTGGTACTATGGTTGTTTTTCAGGTGATTCAATGAAAGATTTGGATTTAATATTGGTTAACTAAAATTCTGTTTTCTAACACTTGGATTTGGTTTGGTGGTCAATGGCTAGGGTGGGATAGGTCCTGCTGGACATTCTACTGACGATCTATTTGTGCTTGACTTGACTAATGATAAGTACAAGTGGCACCGGTGAGTGAATTTTTCTTTCTAACAGTAGCCGGTGCTTTTTTGAATTTGTGCACTGCTTTTACCCTTTTCTTCTCATGCTTGATGTTTCACATGTAGAGTGGTTGTTCAAGGACAAGGTCCTGGACCTCGCTACGGCCATGTTATGGACTTGGTTGCTCAACGTTTCCTTGTTACTGTCACTGGCAATGATGGTAAGAGATTTGTTTAACATTTGATCTTCTATGCTGTCCATTGCTTTTCCTTTTATGTTGTATTGGTATAAGAAGCAAAATTCTAGTTCTATAAAATTCCATTACCAAAAACTATATAAAGAAAAATTTAAAAGAAACTCATGAATTGGTCATTGTTCAACGGAGCTGCATTTGCATTGTTATAGCACTGTGGTTGAACTTATTCTCAGTTTGATATTGGGTTGATAATCTAAGAATCTCTGTTTCCAAACACAAGACGATGGGATGGCAGTTTACAGGTCTCAGAGAGGTTAGGATGTCAGCTTCTGGTTTGTGAAAATGGTAGCTGATTTGGCAAGATTAGACAGAATTATCGATGTCACATATTATGTTATGATATGAAGATTGCTGATTCAGCAAATATTTCCATTGGATGATGATAAGTCCTAAAGCCATAGTAATTTTTTCTGGGGTTACTTGCCATATCTTTGGGCACACTGTCTGTGGATAGTGCATTCTGCATGTTAAACATTCACCAAGTGATGGCAGAATGCAGACCCAGAGGCTTTGTTCTTTTTTGTTTATGACTGCTTCATGGTCTCAACTTTTCAGCTCAAAGCATGATATGATTAGTCTTAGTTGTATTATTTTTTTTCTAGCTAATTATTATGTTGGGCTTTATGCTGCCAAAGGTTAAATAATATACTATCCTGTTAGGTGTAACTTTGGGATGTGGTAGACAAAACTGCAAATTTGGAGAGGGAATGTGTAGCTAGTAGAATTTGCTTCACATAGGTCATGCTATGAAGCCTTTAACCTTAACTAAAACTCATTGCTGGAAAGATATTTGGTGATAGTAGCTGCTAGCAGTTGCTGCACATTCAACCTGTTGCATAAAATGTCTCTCTGCCTCCGCTTTAATTTTTTGTTAATCCATATTTTTCAACACTTACCTTTGGTTGCTCAGTCTGTGATTTATGTATTTACTAAATTTATGTCTGTTCAGATATCCATGTTATGCGGGCTTTCATCAAAAGAGTCATGATAATTTATTTTCTATTAATTTTTAGGTAAAAGAGTTCTATCTGATGCATGGGCTTTGGATACCGCACAAAAGCCATATGCATGGCAGCGTCTAAATCCTGAAGGTGATAGACCGTCTGCTAGAATGTAAGTGTGTTTAGTTTCTCTGAAGATGGAGCATTGTTAATTTCTGTTTTATTTGATCAAATTTTTGTTTTATATTTAACATGATACATCATTCTTTGTAGGTATGCTACAGCTAGTGCTCGTTCAGATGGCATGTTTTTGCTTTGTGGTGGAAGAGACTCCTCTGGCGTGGTATGATCTTTTTAGGGCTTGTAAAGCAATTGATTTTGATTCCAGCATAACATGGGAAATAACGCACAGAGCCTTTTTGCTAGGAAGTAGAGGCAAAAATGAATGAGTTGGAGATATGTGCAATGAATTTCAGACAGTACCAAAGTTGAATGGGAGAGAAATTGGGACATAAGATAACTCAAAAAAATGATTTTTTTTTTCCTTTTTTCAAATTTGATGCAAAGGCTTGGACACAAATGGGATACGAACCATGGGCTTTTTCCTTATTGTTTTTGAGAGTATTACAGTAATTCCTCTTAGCATTAATCCAAATTAAAAGCTATGACTCCATAAATGCTGCATAATTTTGTTAAAACTGCTTTCTTTTTCTTAAGCTAAAGTCAGTGATAAGCATATATTTTCTTATTTCATCTTTTGATTCGTTGTCAATGGATGATTTTACAGGCACTTGGTGATGCGTATGGTCTTTTAATGCATAGAAATGGGCAATGGGAATGGACTCTTGCACCTGGGGTATCTCCTTCACCAAGGTACCAGCATGCTGCGGTGAGTGGTCAAGAGGCCAGAACTTTATAACTATTAGTTTACATTCCTGTGTCAATCAAATCTAATTTTGAAGTAAAATGCTAAATCTATAATGTTTTATCATTCATGGGGCTCCATTAGTTGCTCAGAGCAGCTGGAACAGTCATATTATAGGGTTTTGATATGTCTTTTTTCATTTACTTTTTAATCTTTTTAAAATTTCATGCCTGCCTCCACCATGCTATAGTACGTATATGGTTCCAGTGGCCTTTGACATTATTTGCTTCCAGGTTTTTGTTGGTGCACGATTGCATGTTACAGGAGGTGTCCTGAAGGGGGGTCGTTCAGTGGAAGGTGAAGCAGCTGTTGCAGGTAATGCTTTGGTACTTCTGGGACTGATCATACTAAAAAGGCATATTTATTTAATCTCAGTGCTGTTTTTATTTGTTTAGTGTTGGACACTGCTGCTGGAGTTTGGCTGGATAAAAATGGGCTTGTAACTTCATCAAAAACCAGCAAGGGGCATTCTGAATATGATCCTTCTTTGGAGCAAATGCGTTGCTGTCGCCATGCATCTGCTTCTGTTGGTGTTCGGATATATGCTTATGGTGGTCTAAGAGGAGGTATGATTATGTTACTCAATTGCTAAGCCTCTAGTCTTTTTTCAACTCAGAATATAGTTTATTTAAAAGTAGAATGTCTTCAGTTCGGTAATGCTAGAAGGGATTCATTTTATTTTTCTATTGTCCATAGAGTTTATGCACAAGTATCTCTTCAACACACTTGCATAGAGTTTATTGCTACAAGTGTGTGCTCTCCCACGTTAATATACACTATCTTCATTTACCTAGTTGAAGATCATTGCACTGTATCAACCATTATAGAAAATGCATTGATGGGATCCATCTGTGGAAGAGGTAGTCTGCGAGCTGGAATTGTATAGAATTACTATTTTTCCTCTATAAGTCCTCAATTTAAAAGTATTCAATATTATGAATGCTGTGAATATTACTGGAGTACTAGTGAGGAAGGCTGAATTTATCTATGAGAGAGTAATTTTTATTGATCAGAACAGCATTGCTTTTTGTATGGACAGGCCACTCCACCTTCTTTTCTGCAATTTGGTTTTGTTATTTGGTGATTGAAAGGGATTGCTACCTTTGGAATTGACTGTAGGAACTGTTTTAGTATTTTGAAGTGACAATTTTTTTAACACTCTTCCCCACCCCTGTATTATCCATTTTTCCACTTTCAATCTTTTAAGTAAATATATGTGTTGTGATAGAGGTGTCAGGAAAATTGAACCAAAGTGATGAAAATCGGGCACTTCAATAATGTTGATTAATGTTACTTTATGGCACTTTACCATATATGGGAGCAGATGAATAATGGAGTACCTGTTTTGTTACTGGAAAGGGAACTTTTTATGGGATTTGGTTCTTTATTTGCTCTGGTATTTAGTTATCTGGAATAAGGGAATGGGAATTGGACTGAACAAGGGAGGGGAAGACCTGCATTACTCAGTGCCTAATATTAGGCTGAAAGGTGTGGTTGATGGACGATAGGTGAATTTTCTGGTTCTTTTAGGCATCCTGTCACCATTAAAGGCCCATGTTTGGGTTTTGTTATGCTTGCATTTGTCAATTCAAATTGGATGCTTGATCTTAACTTTCTACCTATTATGAATGTGTACAAGTACAATTTTTGTAGAGTTTTGTTGGCCTTAGCTGGTTGTTCACTGCCTGATTTTTATCTTCTTCTCCTCTAGCTAGAGTGAATAATAGTTAGATTGAATTTTAATGGGTTTTTCTTTTTTCTTTTTTTTATATCTTATTTGGTAGGGCTGTACTCATTTAAAAAACTACTATTGTTCTTATTATTTTATGCAACCTCAATTGTGACACTGCTGCTGTTATTCTCCACAGATGTGCTGCTAGATGATTTTCTAGTTGCAGAAAATTCAACATTTCAGTCAGACATTAATTCTCCTATATTGACATCTGAGAGAGCCTCAACTATAACTAGTGCCAGAATAAATCCTACTAATTTAAATCCTTATGATACAATTACAGATGGTAGACTTTCATCTGGTGCTATCAGGTTCTAATCGTGTCTCCCTATCTCTCATGCATGTGCTTGTGTTGGAATGTTATAGTTGAGCTTCATTCATAGAATTATTCATTGATTGATGTCCTTTATCAGCATGGACAAAAATTCAATGGAGAAACTTAGGGAAGCTTCTGCTGCTGAAGCTGAGGCAGCTAATGCTGTCTGGCAAGCTGCTCAGGCAGCATCTGCCAATTCTGCTGAAGAAACATCTGTATCTGATGACAACTCACAAGCTGCAGAAGGAACTTCAGATGGCAGTGACACTGAGGCTGACGTTCGGCTTCATCCTAGAGCTGTATGTCCTCTTTATCTGTTTGGTACATGTGGGGTTACTTAAATCACCTGGATGCAAAATTATATTATGTAGCTGTTGCAGGTTGTGGTTGCTAAAGAGGCTGTTGGGAACCTTGGTGGGATGGTTAGGCAATTGTCTCTGGACCAGTTTGAAAATGAAAGCAGACGAATGATTCCTGTGAATAATGACGCACCATATCCCGCAAAAAAGTTCACTAGGCAAAAGTCTCCACAGGGCTTGCATAAAAAGGCAAGTCAACACATTTTGGAAGTATAAACAAATTACAAGTATTATTCATGTATGGAGGGTCAGTTTATTTTTGTTTGTTTATCTTGCAGATTATTTCTACCTTGCTCAGACCTCGTAACTGGAAAGCTCCTGCCAATAGGAGATTTTTCCTGGATTCTTATGAAGTTGGCGAGCTTTGCTATGCTGCTGAACAGATCTTTATGCATGAGCTCACAGTTCTTCAATTGAAAGCTCCAGTTAAAGTTTTTGGTGATCTTCATGGGCAATTTGGTGATTTGATGCGTCTATTTGATGAATATGGATTTCCTTCCACTGCAGGAGATATTACGTAAGTAAGAAGATTTTAGCTCTTAGAATTTGCATGATGCAGAACTGATTAATATCAGCTTCAAATGGGAACTTTGTGTATGCTGCTAGTAACAATAAAGATAAACTTAATGCCATCTGATGGTATTTGTTTATGACAAAGCTTCTGTTTGCATGCCTCCTGAATTTTTTTTGACCAGCTTGTCTATTGTAATGTTGCAGGTACATTGACTATTTGTTTTTGGGAGACTATGTTGATCGGGGGCAGCACAGTTTGGAAACCATTACTTTGCTTCTTGCTCTTAAGGTAAAATCTTTCCTTGAGGGAGTACACCAGCTATATGTCATCCTTCCTTGTATTTGACCTTTGTGCCTCTTGGTTTTGGCAGATTGAGTATCCTGAGAATGTCCATCTGATTCGTGGCAACCATGAAGCTGCTGATATAAATGCACTCTTTGGTTTTCGCCTTGAATGCATTGAGAGAATGGTATGTTTAAACACATTGATTGCTGGTATTATATTTTGAAAATTTCAGAAGTGTTGATAACCAATAATATTTTCAGGGGGAGAGTGATGGTATATGGGCATGGACACGTTTTAATCAACTTTTCAACTATCTTCCACTTGCTGCACTTATTGAAAAAAAAATCATTTGTATGCATGGTGGCATTGGGAGATCTATTCATTCAGTGGAGCAGATAGAGAAGATAGAAAGGCCCATAACAATGGATGCTGGATCAATAATTTTAATGGACCTATTATGGTATTCTCCGTTTGGATTAATCTTTTTATTTTTTGGTATTATTGCTTCCATTGACTTGTCTAATGGTATCTCTTTACTCAGGTCTGATCCAACAGAAAATGATAGCATAGAGGGTTTGCGACCAAATGCTAGAGGCCCTGGTCTTGTCACTTTTGGGGTATATTTGTCATCATATGCTACTTTTACTTTGAAGTGCATTCTTACTTCGTTTACCATGTATATGATTAAGTGCAGCAAGTTGATGGTAGTTTTTGAAGATTTGTCATCATTCACCTAATTTGTCTTGCACCTCTGAAGTATTATGATACTAATCTGATATATAGAAACAACTAAGTTTGGCTGCATTTTTTTTTCAATCATAATTGCAGCCTGATCGCGTTACAGACTTCTGTAAGAAAAATAAGTTGCAGTTGATTATTAGAGCACATGAATGTGTTATGGATGGTTTTGAACGGTTTGCTCAAGGACAATTGATTACACTTTTCTCTGCCACCAACTATTGTGGTAAGCTATAATAGCTCAAGTTTTTCTTCTTTGATGTACTTGCATATGCATTCTAATTTCATATATCATTCTAGGGACTGCAAACAATGCTGGAGCTATACTAGTGGTCGGCAGGGGTTTAGTTGTGGTTCCAAAATTGATTCATCCCTTGCCACCACCACTTCAATCACCCGAGACATCTCCAGAACGTGTCATGGATGATACATGGATGCAAGTATGTTTGCTTACATTCTTTACATGTTATTTTTGATATATGAACGAGCACACTCTTTGGTGGACTTATATTTATCTCTTGTATTCTCCAGGAGCTGAACATACAAAGACCACCTACCCCAACCCGTGGTCGCCCACAGCCTGACCTTGACAGGAGCTCACTTGCATATATATGACGTTTCCCAGACCCAGTTTTGTATTTCATGGTGCTTACTACAGAATTCCCATATCTTCAGAAGGGTTGCCCCTGTCCATTTTCAAGCAAGATGATTCCCACTTGACACAGATTTGGTGATTGTGTTGTACTTTTGGATGTACAAGTTGCAAAAAAGAAAAGACAAAAAACAAAAGCCTTATCCAGTGTACACAGAGCTCGAGAATGATAGAAGATTTAGCTGTTGATTAGCTGAGTGTAAAATATGTACATTTAGTTTGAGAAGAGATAGTCTTGTATTTGTTCTGCTGTCAATAATTTATAGGAAAGTTGGTTAGTTTTGTTCATTGTAATACCAACGATTACAAGAAGTATTTAGTTGATATTTCGTTCATATTGAATCAATGATAATGAGATTTAAATTAAATTTGGATTTCACAATGGTCTGCCTGAACATAATTTCTCCTTAATTTTGGGTATTTGAATCTCTAGACCTGGAAAAAGCCCAAATGGATTGATTTTCAGAAATCGAATATAAGTCGGAGGGAGTTGAAAATCGTCTCCTCTGCCGACAAAAATGTAACCTTGCCAATGCAGAAAAAAAGCTTTTCATTTTTCATTTAAGTGGTCTCTAAGCAAGTGCCCGATAGGCTTGGTTGGTCCATGATTGAGCAATTGATTACTGGTGTTCTGCAACACGAACGAAAAGTGAGGAGAGATGGCGACACGAGATCATCTCAACTCTCTGAAATATGTTCCATACATATAGAGGTTACATAAACACAATCAGATCAACAAACACTGTTACTGCACTACACACACCAACAAGGTGCTTCAATTGACATGGCACGGGCTAACAACTCTAAACCAAAAACCAAAACACTTAAATAGTTTGGTTTGCCATTTAATCTAAGCGAGGAAAAATGCGAGAATAGGGTGAAATGACAGCCTCCTGCACATATTTCTTCGAATTATTAGGGTCAGGAACCCAACTAATTTCACTCATGTTAGGTGTCTCCACATATGCCATAGTAAATTCTCCGACCTTCTCTATTGCTCCCCTTTTCCCTGCTCTCAACACAAGATTGTTCCTATTGTATGAGAATATACCATTGGCTAAACGGATAATGTCACCAGCCTCAAATGCATCAGTCTCTTCTCCCCATAACTGGAAGTGAACAGCAGCTGTTTCGTCAGCCACCAGGGCCAGGCATGTCTTGTTCTGCCCTTCCATTGTTATCCTGCCTTTGTCCAGTAATATGAATTGTGCGTTTATGTTGGTTTGTGCTGAAGGCACCAAGTCCTTTAAAGATACCATGCTATGCACTAGCCAAGATAAAATAGAGAGCCCTGTCACGATTATTAAGCTAAATAAATCCATTGGGTCATTTTTACGAACACTTTCGCGACAATACACTAAGCTATATGTAATAGAAAACGTATCCTTACCGTTGTTGGGCCTGACAGATGCTTGACGTCATGTAAAAGAAAATTTTTACAAATTAGCTCCGCTCTGATGGAAAGTTGAATGTGTCCATCATCATCATCATCATCCCTCAAGTTTTTTAGAACAATTTAAGACTTGCCAATCACCAAACGAAGTATACACCTGTAACTCATTAACTTGAAAAACCGAATGAGACGGCGGATACTAAACGTTAATAATGGAAATTCTTTTCGAGGTTGCTGTTAGCGGTGGTGTTGTTGCGGATGCTAGTGCTGTTGGCGGTGGTAGTGTAGTTTGCAGTGGGAGATGGGGGTGGCCTAATTTGAGCAACAGGATTTTTGGTTCTTGGGTATATGCTATAGACGCTGGTGGTGGTGGTGTGGTCACAGACTCACGTCCAGTCACTGGCTCAACAAAGCGCGGTGGTTTTTATTATTATTATTATTATCTAGAATAGTTGTTGGTTTTGCATCTGTTTCTTGGTTTAAATGAAGACTTGCAGAAGGCAAATGATGAATTATTTGCAAAATCATTACACAAGAGGGGGCAATATGAAATTTTCTATTGCCTTGTGATCTAAATGCTTCGTAACCTGTAATTTCGTTTCTTTTGAAAGATTTTAAGAACAAAATTAGGACTTTGTCAATCACATTTTGTTTTTTTTTTCTTTTTTGGGTATGAAGATTTTGGTATGGATCTAAAAAGAAGGGGAAAAAAAAGATAATGGTGATGGAGAGAACAGAAGAAAAGGGTGAACAAAGGTGAAACAAAAATTGAACCTCATTTTGATTAAAAATCTAAAAAAAAACTGACAAAAATATGACTACACTGATGGGACAAAATGATGATATGGACACTAGAACTACACTACAATTCTAGCAAATACCCATCATTGAGGCCGACACATGAATATTTTATTTGAATCCCACAGTACTCTCATTACCCCAAGCTTCATTTCAGCGTCGCTAAATGATATGCCAGTGGCATCAGATGCGTGGGGGAGCCTCCCCCATCTTTCAGCCTTAAGCTCAGTAATATCCACAACACACGTCTCAGATTCCTCCAAGCTCTTCCCGTACCATCTACCTTGAACTTGATGTACTTTCCCTTTCCCAATTTCGCCCCTATGCTTATCTAGGAGCACGACGTATTGCCCAGGCTTGCAATGTACTAATTCTGCAGTATCAGTACCAACAAATTCAGCTAAAGTAGTCTCAGTATTTTCAGTGGTGCTGATTCTTGCTGTGCCTTGAGTAGGTCTTGCACCTGATGGGATATTATCTTCACCATGACTCTCCGAGTCGTCATGTGAATGCCGCAAGGCTGGTGCACCTTGCTTTTCTAAAGCAGCATTGTCAAGATCCATTGATACACGGACATCTTTACTTGCACCTGCACCTGCCCGTGCTAGTCTAGCTTTCCGATTGTTGAGCCTGTAATAACATAAACGGTAAGCACATTAATTAGCACAGCAACGAATTAAAAACATGACAAAATGCATCAACTTCCATATTTGATGTCCTTGAAATTCCAAATCATTCCAGGCATATCATATCATATCATATGAGAACATAAAGAACATCTGGGATGCAAATTCTGCTGAGGCAGATGTGGACCTTGTGAGCCCTCAACATGAAACACTTACGACTTATGACCAAGCTCTGTACAAACACAGAAGAGAACATAAAGAAAAGATAACAGGAAAACAGTTCTTACTTTTACAAACCTCTTGTCCTTTTTAAGAAATCTAAATGACAGGAAAACTCAACAAATTGCCAGTGCAAAATTATCCTACTATTGAACAGTAACAATTAGAATGACAAATAGTAGCCCAAGCTTTAACATGCTATCTGGAATTTGTTTGACTGCACAATAGCCATACTGGAAATTGCAACTGCTTTAGTGAATGTATATATTCTGATTACTCCAGTTTTAACTTCCTCTTCAAGTTTGTTTCAGTCTACGTCTTACAGCCAAAGATTCCCCAACCTGGAATATGGCACTAGGAATACAAACCTATGTACCTTTCTTGAAGTCACCTTTTTATTATCTAAAGAAATGTAACCTTGAGGGAAGATAAAGAATCACCAAACAATAGGATGCAGAATTATTTGAAAAAGGTGAAGCTTCCTCACCAATTTTTCAGCTGTGAGGATGTAAGTTCAGAACCCTGGAAAACAATGAAAAAACTTGTAAGGGAAGACAATGCATCTAGTTGTCTATGAATTGACAATAGAATTAAGTTACGCTATGAGTCCTTCCAGGGATATTTACATACATGAAGACTTAGCTTATCTGCCCATGACTGTAAAGAAGCTGCATTCCGATGCATGTCAGGTTCATCCACCAGGGCCTCCTCAATCAATGACATTTGATAGTCATTCATTATGGTTCTTTTCCGTTTTCTAGGCTGCTTTTCTTCAAACTGAATAGTATCAACTTTTTCAACTTCTTGAACTCCTTGAATCCCATTTTCTTTTTTATGCTCATTTGACTTTGGGAAGTCACCGTTACCAATTTGGCCGGCAAAATTTTTTCCTCTAGTGGAGCTTGTATCTGAACCACTTGTTTCAACATTCTGAAAATCTCTGTCAATCTCTCTCATAGCAGTAGATGCAGTCCCACCAGATTTATCTTTTTCCTCCCTCACTGCAACATCACCATGATTCATATGCTCATTTCTCAAATTAAGCTGCTCCTCCTCCCGGAAAGAAGAATTCTCAGACATTTCTTCTTTCTGAACACTGTTCATGTTACGATTTGACAATTCCTTCTTCAATAAAGGTGATGAGTATCCCCCTGTACTTTGAGCCTCCTAAGAGCAATTGAATTTATTAGGGTTTGAAAAAGGAAGCAACATCACTGAGAAGAATACAGACAACAGAAATCAGCCAACATATGCTATTTTCAAATATTTGAGATTCAATATCTTCAAAATATTTGCTACTGTTAGATCCAAGCTGCAATGTCTAAAATATACAATCAGCCAAGTTCTACTTGGTTGCTACAAGATTTAGATAGTTTTAGGGCTAGTAGCCTCTGGCTGCGACTAAATCTTAGCTCAACAGTTGAATAATACAACCAATAGAATAAAATCAGAATTTTTGTCAAATTTGTTCATGCCAGATAACCATCCCATATCTCATATACTACAGATACTAATAGATTCTTACATCATATTTTGCTTAATGGGCTTTAGTTGCCTTGCTAATGCAGCTGATGCATCAAACGCAATGAATAAATTAATATGAACTTCCATAATTTACCTGATGATGTTCATTAATGTCCAGTTTGCAGAACTTCTCCAATGATATCGACCTTTCAAATTTGATTTCCTGAATTTGCTCCAACAGCATAATTTAAAACATTATTAATCCATGAGATAAGAAAAGGAAATTGCCATAGTTGGGACAGAAACACAAATAGACTCTTAATTCAGAAGGATGACCCCTTACTTGTACTGGGTTTTGTTCAAAATCGGCAGTATTAATCAGTTGCTGTAATTGGGTAAAGAACACCCTACGGCAAAATACTAAAACATCAAACATATTTTTTCTTAAAACTGAAAAAAAATACCGCATCGCATAACCAGTGTAAATTCATACAGGGGCATATGCCTCAAGAGAAGAAATGACTGCATTATGAAATACCTCAAGAGCTGTACATCCTCCTCATTCAAAAAGTTAGGAATCAGGGATTCTGCATGGCTTAGCAGTGAACCTGCACATGCAAGTTATTTGTAAGGAACAGAACTAACTCATACAAGTATGTCCATCAAAAATATAATGGGGAAGCATGCTTACGCAGGTTCCTGCAAACAGTATTGGCTTTGTTGACATCAGAACTGAAAGAAAATTCAGGCAAAGTTTTAGATGGATCAATCCGCATGCACTCAAGGAACTTATGAAGAAAGAGATTCCTTTCCTGCTCTGTGGATTGCAACAAAAGATTGAATTATGTAACCAGGAAAAAGGCAGCAGACCAAGCTTGAGGAAAAAAAAAAATCTGAAGATCATAAGAAGATCCTAACCTTCACAAATATTGGGGACAAAACAATGAAGGTTGGCAATTACTTTGACAAATAATGAACTCCTTTGATGAGCATAGGTAGCTTGGGGCATATTACTGGGGATTAGAGTAATTTCTAAATTTAGAGCATTTGATGGGTTCAGCGAAGAAAATGTGTCCAAAACCCATCCAGCTGCTGTAAATATATCAAACTCAAGAGTAGCATCTTCCTCTCTCTGTGGAAGTTCAGAAGAACACCAAATGGATAAGAACTCTCCATGAGGCAGTGAAAATATGGCCGTCAGAACCTTAGTCTGGAAAGTATGGAAATTTGAAAAGATGAGAAAAGAGAGGTAAAAAAAGTCATAAAAATCATCATGATGGATGCTTTGAAGCATGATAGAGCATGCACAATATTCACATCGGAGTCAGATAAAAAAACTGCAGTGAATTCTTTTATTTAATTTTTTGTGCGCATGTGAGTGAGTAAACTATGTAACTTCTCATGAAACAAAGTATTTTATACAGTTTTTGCAAATCTAAGATATATTGTCCAACAAAGTCACACCAGCAATTTACCAGAGCAGAGATTATAAAAATGAGGTATCCAGGTTAAATCAAAGGACATCTTACGAAGCAAGTTGTGATATAAGACCGAAAGTTTGAATCATCTGAGAAAATATCAGCCAGACGCATCGCATTGAGTCGCAGAAGCCCCATGGGAAAAGTTCTCTCAGAACTAGCACTAAGATGCTTGGGATCTTTACTAAGCCCGGCCTTTAATATTTCAAGAACCTACATCATTAGAGTTGCATTGAAGCAAGATTATTATTATGAATTAAAGAAGCAAGATTATTATTATGAATTAAAGAAGCAAAACAATGAAAGCGTTAACCTATGAAAAAGCAGAATGGCATCAAATTCAGTAAGGTAGACCCCAAAAGTTAATAACATCAGCCTCATTGTTTGTAGCACAAAAAATTAAAAAAAAAAAAAAAAAATTCAAACAGTTCAATTTTGCAAGGAACTCATCTCCCATATTTCTTTACAGGAAAACAAAAGAATATGGAAATTTTCATAAGAAGTTTCTTGTTAGTATCGAGCAATTTTTGGGGTCAAAAATCCACTTTGTTTCAGTATAGCTGATAGAAGACCATTAAGAATGTGGATCATATCAGCCCTCTGCAGAAGCTGCAGCAGAAACTAACCTCCAATGCGACAGACTTGGCCAAATCAAAGCTTACTGGAGAGCTTGCAACCTCATCAAGGTAAGAAATGCTTTCTGCCTCACATAGATGCAATAGCTGCACAAATAGTTTGCATGAATAGAATTGTAAACGACAAGTATTAGTGTAGGTCAACAAAAAGAAAAAACCTACAAGATTACAATGTATAACTCACAATTGACAGCACTTTAGCTTTCAGTCTGGATACAGAAGCAACAACTGTAGAAGACTCTATAAAGGGAGGTGCGATATTCAACTTTAAGATTGCCTGGGCCAGAAAAAGAACACCACCCTTTCCACATAGTTCCTGACATGACCAGAAACCAGATGTTTTACATCAATACAAAAAACCACACCATGAGAATATTATATGTGACAAGTCCCCACAATCCAAAAGGAAACAAGCCTAAAACTTGTAGAGATCTATCAAGGAGGTTGTCCGAGCATAAATAATTAACACAAATCATGATGAGCTCGTGTGACATTGTTGTAATGATTTTGTTCTTTTATTGTTAGCACAGTAAATCCACATGTTTCTATAACTGACATCTTCCCAGTTTTTTCACTATATATAAGTACAATACATAAATACTCTCCATTTCAGTTTGGCCCAAAACAGTTTTTCTCGTAACACTGGTTAGCCAGAAAATAATATTGCTGACAACTCCGAACAAAACTTCAATCCAAACATACAGAATTAGAGTGTTACTTCAGAAACCTTGTTCCTAAGTAGGCGTTCCCTAAATAATTTTTGTTGGCACAGGGATTGAAGAAACTGTAGAGAAGCTTCGCATTGTTGGCATAGATAGTTAACTATTTGCTCAGCAGTTGGACTTGATCTCATGTGAAAGTCAGCATATTGAGCTGATAGCTTGACCTGAAGAAACCTGATGGTTGCATGCACTGCTCCAAAAGCTGCATCCATAAATACGTCAACCTATAACAGAAATATCATGATCAGAATGTGCATAAATGTCTTAACATGTGTGAACTACGGCACAAAATTGTGATAAGATCATAAAAGGTGCCTTTGACAAATTACTTTTTTTCTCATTTGAATTCTACTTGCTTCAATCACTATAAGATGAGCTATCATCTGTTATTCAAAGTAAAATTCACTTTGTAAACAAAAGTCACCATAGAATTTTACAATAAATTCCTAACGTAAGCAAAGTTGGCAGAAGGAGAACTAAAGAAACAAGACCTCAATGTTATGCCATAAGCCTAATCAAATTATGGCAGACAAAACTGTACCTTGGGGTGTGCAAGCAACACCTGAACAAGATCTTGCCAGTGCGAAGAAATACATCCTGTTAATAGATATAGACTGCATGCTACCAGCACTGAATGCAGAAGGGGCGCAAAGCTTGAAATATGATTTTCCTGTGTCATTAAACAAGTCCCAGTTAAAATAAATAGAATGTAAAATGCGACCTTTAAACAAAAGGACTTAGAAATTAGAAGTACCTGTCTGATACCACTAAGAACAATTAGCACGTAAAATACCAGATCTAATAGTTGTTCTGACACTTTTACATCATCAAGTAAAATCTGTAAAATCAGCAAAATGAAAATTATGAGAGATGTATGTTTACTCCCAGATTTCACTCCCAAAACTTCCAAAACTCAAATGCCAAAAGGGAAAAAGTTCTTAAGTCGCCATAGACAAAGAAGAGATGATATAATTCAAAATTATTTTGAGCAAATTCAAGAAAACAATATACGGTATAGAAGGTAAGCCTTTCACCAACATACAAAATATTTTCTCACATCCAGAATAAAGAAGTTTAGCAATGCTATATCAGGATGTAAAAGTAGTTTAAAAGTGCACACTTGGAAAATCTAACATCCATACATTTGGCAATCTGCCAATTTCTTGCTGCCAAAGAAGACAGTCAAAAATGGCATCGTATAACATGATAAAATCAAAAACTTAGGAAAGCATCAGTAAATGAAACCTGCTCAAGTTTGGTATGTCGAGGTGCAAGGTCACAAAGGGAATGCAAAAGCCGAATACCACATAGTAAATATCTCAACAGCGATTCATCTTTCTCGGATGACATAAGCACCGCAACAAGATGCAAGGGAAGAAAGCCTGCCAGTTTTTCCACATCAATCTGAAAAATAGCGCAATTTAAGATGCAAGAAAGCAGTATGGGTGAAAGCATGTGCGGGGATGATGCTGACAACTTTGTTTTCTGACCTTTAAATTTGATCCTTTTTCGCTGACAAGGTGAATTGTAAAATTTTCAGAGTCCCTTATTAATTTATTGAGCTCCTGAGAGCTAAGCCCATGTAATTCTTTAACTGCTGAAATCAAGTCAATAACCTGTCCACATAATGAGAAATATATTTGTGTTAAGGAAAAGGGAGAAACAAAAAAAAAGAGATGCAAACTGATCATTGTTAAGGAAAAAAAAAAAGAATAAAATATTGATTGCACCAAATTTAGAAGAAGCAACGTGAAATTCTAGAAAATTCAAATGATTTGTGCATTCAAATTTTTACTTACTTGTTCAGCAACAAATGATGATTCATCGTTAGCAAGCCTCATCCTAGAGCCAACACCAGAGAGTTGATGAGAAAAATAGAAAGCTCACGCAATTCTAACACAAAACATAAGTTTATTATGAGGTGGTTGTTGAGCTGATTTTAGCCACAATGACCAAGAAAAAAAGTGCTCTCTCCAAACGCAGCTAAACAGGCAAAACCCCAAATGCTTTTTGCCAATATGCACTTTTCAAGGAGAGTAAACGCCTGAACATTTCCAGTTATCAAATACATCATATGCAAAAGACATTGATGGAGAAGAAGTGTTGAAGTAGATGAAAGGGTCAAGCACAGCTAAAAAAAAAAAAAAAGCTGTGAGAAGCACCTCGAATGAAGTAACAGCGAAATGGCTGAATTTGGTTATATTATACTGTAACACGCATCAAATAGATTCCTCACGACAAAAATGACTAAAAAATCATGATTTTCCACATTCAATAGCAAACGGCATGATGCAGCAACATCAATAGCAAAAAATTTCCCAACTTTGTCCTGAAATTTCCTGAAAGTTCTATTCTTTATTGCCACAACAGGTTTCCTATCCATAAGAAACCATCCAATAGCTGCAGACTCACAGCGAAAACCCAATTAACACACAGAATTAATGCGTGCAACTCTACACTACCATACAATAACATGCAGAAATTCACCACAAACGAATTCAATCAATCATTAAACCATAATAAAAAAAAAAAAACCGTGCCAAGAAGAAATCGCAATCTAAAACGCTAAGTTGACTAAAATTAAAAAATAACATTCAAATAAAAAAAATCCCTAGATTTCAACCACGAAACAAACACAAAAACAAAGAATTGAACGTTGAAACCCTAAAAACGCAGAGTAAGTGGGCGCGCGAGAGAGAGAAGGAGCAAGCACACGGACGCACTTGGGAAACGAAATTAAATTAAAAAAAAAAAGTAACAACGGAAATAACCTTAGAAATAAATTATCGATGATGAAGCTTCCAATAGTAGAAATTAAGCGCCAAAAATGCCCAAAAATGGGAATAAAAATTCGCGGGTTTTTATTTATTTATTTTTCTTCGTATGTTGAAGAGTGAATTAACGAAACGAGATAAGAGAGAAGTGAAGCAAAGTGGAGACTCTACTGTGTATCGTTGGTTGAAGACTACGTTCGTAGATACGTTTTTTTGAAACTTTGGTGACAAAAAAAAAAAAAAAAAAAAAAAAAGCCAAAACGACAGTGGCTAAGGCTAGCTTGTTAATGTTTGGAACCTTTTGGCCTTTGGCTTCAAACGGGGTCAACTAAACTAGTCTCTCTCTTGCAGCTTTGAGATGTTGAGGGAGTATTATGTATGCATGTGCATAATCACATGTAAATCATTGTAATGAATGCGATACCAGTTGGGCAAAATCCATTTTGCCCACGAACTATAGCGATTTTTTCTATTAAATTCTTATTGTTTTATTGCATTGTATTGAGCTCTTATGCTATTATTTATATAGTTATTGAGCCACAATTTGATAAATTTTATAGAAATATGCAAAAATTTTAGGAACTCAATGTATTATATAAATAATAGTATAGGGGCTCAATGTATATATAAATAATAGCATAGGGGCTCAATAGAAAAAACCGCTATAATTCAGGGGCTTAAAAATGATTTTTGCCTAACAGTAGTGTAGTGTACATGCCCCTTTTTTCTAATAGACCGGTTATGTTGTTAATTAGATATTAAAATGCTGAAGATTAAACATTTTAAGGGTATATTTCCATTTAATACATTGATGGTAAGAGTTCGATTTTTACCTTTTTCCTTTTCCATTAAAAAAATTAGATGTTAAAGTTGTTTATTACTTTATAAATTATCACATAAATCCTACTTTTAATCGCAACTTGAAAATAAATTAAAAAGGAAAACCATTTCTTTTATCCTAAAATTTAAGTCAATTATCAATTGAATCTTACTTTGAAAGTTATTTCAATTTGCTCCTTCAACTTCAACTTTATGAATTGTGTCAATTCTATCCATTTTTATATGAAGAGGCTAATTGTATTTTAAAAAAATTACTTTTAAGTCCCTATAAAATAAATTTGACACTTATTGAATTTTTATCCTATTTTTCTTATATAAAAAATAAAATATAAGAAGGCGTTTTTAAATTCTAATTTTGTTATTCTTGACATAAATGTAAAAATTAATTTTAAAATATTTTCTTAAATTTTTAATTTTTTACTAAATCCTTAAATTTTTATTTTAAATTTTACTTCTCAACTTTCAACCACATTATTTAGAATTTCTAATGGAAGTCAAACCAAAAAAATATTAGATAGAAAAAGAGAAAATTTTGAGACACTAAAAATATTAGTCAATAATATAAAAATATTTAGTTTTTATGAAAAATATGAAAAAATTACAAAAAATAAAATTTTATTATTATTTATAGTGATAGTTAAAAGTACTTACTTTATTTATTTTTATTTTATTAATATCAGTCTATATAATAAATTGATTCACAAGTTATCACTTTTTTTCTTATTATTTTTAATTGATAGATAAAAAATTAAATTTTATGCAAAAAATTATAAAATTTATTTTTAAATTTATTTCAAAATTTGTTAAAATTAAACTTGAAAATATTTTTCAAATGTTATTTTTCTTAAAAATAAATTTTTAAAATTACAATTAGATATTTTATAGGGATCTAAAAGTAATTTTTATTTTACAGCTATGAAGCACCGACACTTCAAATAGGGTGGAGTGTTCGTGTCGGACACCGACACACGCCCGACACGTATTCGACACAGCTCTATTATTTTATTATTTTTTTCTTTTTAGAACACGGGACCGACACAGCGGGGCACTTTTTTAGAACACTTTTTAGCTCCATTTTTTGTATAATTTAATTTAATTAATAATTTTGATTAATAATTTAATTTAATTTAGTTATTAATAATTTAATTTAATTAATTTAATATTTAATTTAATTGGTCACTTTTTATGTTTACCTTATGTATGACAATGATAAATAATTAATTACATTATTATATTAAGTGTTTAAATTTCATGGAGTTTTTATTTTATCACACTAGCTTTATTTTTTTAACAAATCATCTTTATATAATAGAAAAT
>CATIWK010314171.1:0-16673 GCA_949634005.1 Mallotus japonicus | reverse complement strand
TCATTTTCCACTAACAAGAAGGAAGTGGAGAATTGTGTAGAAGTTGCAAGCTGAGGAGCTCAATGTGCTAGCGTAGCTCGCCCCATATAAGATGTAGCCTTGCTATTCTTTTAACCAAAGGTTAGATTATATTTATTTATTATTTTTTTTTTTTTGAAACTGAATAACTTCATTAAGAAAAAAATCAGCTAGTACAAGGACAGAAAGAGAGCTGGGCAAACTATACATCCAATTTACAGGACATGAGCAATTTCTAGTAGCTTTTGCCACCCAATCTGCTGCTAAATTAGCTTCCCTCCTAATCAACTTAAGTATGATAAAAGGGGATTTGCTAAGGACCCCTATATCTCGACGTACAATTGCAATTCCTGCAGAAATAGAATTCTTACAAAACTGATTTTACTTCTCATTTTCGAGCTATTTGCAACTTTTGGTGTTGCACCAAAGCAAAAGCAAATACAGGCATTACAAAATCTCCCATTTCCCAATACTTTAAACACCACAAAGTTATGATACAGAGAGCTATGCATATTGCACTCTATTGCATATACAAATCCTACAGTAATATAATATTTAGATACAACTATATAACAATGGTCCTATTAATCTAATTAACTAAGTGCACCCTACAGTAATATAATATTTAGATACAACTATATAACAATGGTCCTATGCCAAAACTGGCTAGTCTTGAGCCAATTCAAAGGTAGTTAACTATTAAAGCCACTGTTGTAACAATTTTAGTCCCTTGTTTTTTGGCTTATATAGACACACTATTTGGTACTCCTCTACATGTTACGCCAGGCTCTGAGCTAGGTGCTAACAATTCATATGGCAAAACCCCTGCTCCACACCTATTCCTAAGGTTAGGATCTCTGTTCCTTCTCTCAATCTCCTTCTCTATCCGTCCCATTTCTGCTGAGAACTCATAAAATGCCTCGACCATATCAGCATCACCTGACCAAACGGATGGTTGCTGTCGTTCACCTAGGTACTCCTCGTCCGGTGAGTGTGTTGATAAGGTTTCCACCACAGCCATAAGTTTTGTTGCTTGTAGCACACTTGGCAATGCTGACAGGAAATATTTTTGTGGATCAGCCAGGAAACTTTCATACTCGGCATCGGTTTTTTCCGGAATTAGCCTTCTCATAAGAGTTGGTCTATTTGGCACATACCCACCATAAGGATACTGCCCAAAATTAAGTGCTGCATGTTGAGCGGATGCTAGCCAAATGAGGGTTGTGAGGATTGAGACAAGATTATCAACAGTGTCTAATGTAGGCCACCAATCTGCATGTCGGACATCAGCATGGCCCACATTGACAGACTCAGCATACCAAGCTTGTAGCTCCCTATCATTGCAAACTAAGCTTGAATTTGGGTAGTACCTATCCACGTAGGTTCGAACCCAGTCCTGTATAGCATACCAAATTAAAAGCCCATCTTGAGCATACGGGTAATCCTCAAGTAGAAGCTTCAGGCAATGTGGTTGTGTTTCATCAGGTACAGCCATACCCCTGCAAGACATCAAGGACCATTATTAGAGCCGCTTAAGGTTTTCACTTTTCATACATCAAAATGACCAAAACAAAAGTACAACGTGAGTAAAGAACAAAGATGGCATTAACAGATTCTTTGATTTTTCTTTTTTTTTTTCTCCTGTCTTGATGCCTAATACAACATGGGCATTTTTTTTTTTTCACCAGTCAAGGGAAAATTAGCAAGTTGATCCAATCACTTTAGCTACATGTTAGACACTTATTGTTGATACTAAGTTGGTAATATATACCTGTGGATGAGATCAGCAGGAAGGCCTTCCATGTCAAATCGCCAGTTCTTATATGCAGCAGCACTAATCTCCATGCAGTAGCGGCCAGGAGTGAAGCAATTTTCAATAACACCATCAGCATTAATTAAGTTTTGACGTGCTAGGGCATTGATCTCTAGAGTATATCTCATGTGTGGATCCAAAAGCTTAAAAATGGGGTGCATTGAGCTCATTTGCCTATGTGCTGCAAGTATAAATGGCTCTAGGCAGGCATGCGTACGTAGCCTGTAATCACCATAGCATTTTAAATAGCTAATTAGATTAAAACCAAGTAAAAAATATGAGGATTAAAAAACTACAGTACCCAACTTTTGGTTGAGTCAAATTTTTGGAATCGCATTCTTACCAATGATTAACCAGCTGATGAACCCCAGCATCATTGGCACCAACGTGAGCCTTGGCAAGTTGCCACATCCAGGTTGTAGTTGCATCCACTGGAGGTGTAACTACTCTCTTTGATTGGGCACTTGGTCCAGGAAGACTCAGTTCTATAGCTATGGGCTTAAGTGTACCAAGAGGGGTCAAGTAAAATATGGTACGAGTTGCATATGCTTTTCTACCATCAAGGGCATTCATGCGGTCCAAAAATGGGAGATAAGCATCATGGTAATCAACCATAAACAATTTATTTTCCTCCAAGGCCTGCAACAATACACACGAAACAAACAATTAGCTTTGGTACTTTGGATTTTCACAATAAAAAATATTTTCACTTGGCACAACAAAAAAATTGCAATTATTACCTCTTGAACAGACATGCCATTCAGATAGCCAATAATGTGCTCTTCTTTGAGAGCAGACTCTAGTGGACCATAGATATTAGGATCAAGATTGCTTTCTGGAGGAAAAACTTTCATCCTCTCAATGGTGACAGGGTTAACCCCTGAGATTGCTTGACGGGCAAATTCATCATCTCGCAACCAAGCAAACTTGTCCCCTGCAAATGGAGAACACATTAAGTTTACCAAAAGTAATCTTGGTTTTGGTTAAATAATCATATAGTTATACCCACATGAGAAATATGTTGATGGTAACACCTTAGAAAGGGAAAATGACAAAAAGACAAGGTACTGGAAACTCGTGATAAGTACATGATTAAAATATCCAAGTCTGGTGCCCAGTAGCCAACCAGCGAGGAGAAAGAGACAAAAGAAATGGTGGATGTTCCATCTAGTAACCATGCTAGTTTTCTTTTGAAAAGCCATAAAAGTAACTCGGATTTATTATTTTAAAATGTATAGTTATGACTTGGCTCCCACTAAATGCTTCATGGGTAGTGGGCCACCAGGAAAATGCACCAGGACTTTTAACTGGAGAATCACACCACCATACTTGTATGTCTAGGTCTTGTATTGATGCTAAATTTGTGCAACACAGTACTTAAATTAGTTTAACTTAGTGGTACCAGTAGCCAAGTTGCATAGGGATAACAGAAGTAGATTGATAGGAGAGGCTTTTATGAGTGGAAGGTTAAAATTTAGTATCCAACCAGAGTAACATGGACAAGATAAAATAGAGAAAGCTCTTAAAAAAATGGTACTCACTGGAAAGAATCTTGGGTGTATCATATCTGAGAAGTCCCTCACTGGATTCTTGAAATGTGGTGACAATCTTTGGCAATGGCAACCTTCTCCAGATTTCATCTTGAATCCCTACTTTAAGAAGCAACCCCTCTCTGTAAAGGATGTCAATGTCTGAAAATGCAGTGAAGTCATGATTCTCAGCTGAAATGCTGGCCTTCAGAGATGGTATTAAATTATGAAGCACAGCCTTGAGCCTTCCAGCTGAGAAGGTCTTTTGCTTAGACTCCTCAAATTGTTCATCCCTAGGCACATACAGCGGCTTTGGCTTCTCTACACGGCTCTCTGCATTCACATCTGTTGCATAAAATACATGTTTATGTTAAAGGATTAGTACATTGCTTAATTACACAAAAATTTGTAACTTATGAAACATAAAAGAAATGGGGATAATGTACTAACCTGTAATACTTGGATCACGGCCAGTGCGACAACGTCTTGGATACGGCCTGATTTCACCTCCAAGTTTTGGCCTGGCAAAATCAATACCCTTGTCCGGGTTTCCCAAGTCATTGTAAATGTCAAAATCATAGATCCTATCTGACAATTTTCTAACTCCTTTGCCATCACCCCTTATTTCTTTTAGTTCCTTTTCTCTCAATGCTCTTAGCCCAGCCGGTGTCTCACTCGGTAAATATGGCTGCTCAAATAAAAATCATCACAAGTCAAACTTTAAGATTTTGACCCCAAATTATACAGAAAATTATTCTTAAATAATTACTGTGCAGTTGTTTCTCCAAAATTGTTATGCAAGTTCATTTATGGTTAGACTTAATTGTCACAACTAGAAACATACAACTCGAACCATTTATATTCTAATTCTAGTTGTTTCAGTCTCATGGGTCCACAGTGCATTCTGGAAAACGGCCCATCCATTGCAAGGTAATATCAATAAAGGACGCCCCATCCATTGGCGTGGTGGCAAGGGCAGTAAGGGCCCTGTGGATGTGTGCAGGCTCGAGTCCCCACTCCACCCTCCCCCTTCCCCTCTAATCTAACTCACTAACTTACTTGTTCAAAAAAAAAAAATATCAATAAAGGCATATTGTTGCCAAAAATTAGTCTTTTCTGTTTCTTTTTCTTTGTCTTTTTCTGATTAAAGTGGGCATCCTTATGATGCAATCCAACTATATCTCAGTGGATATGAACTTGCAGTAAAAAATTTAAATTACCAAGTTTGGTTTATCAATCAAACATCAACATGCAAAAATATATATATATATATATATATATTATAATGAACTGTTTCAATATATCTATTATATTTATAAGAAAACAAAACTGAAATCAATCAGATCATGCTTTGAACAATTCCAACTTTTTCTTTTTGTTATTTGCATAATTCAAAAGCCAAAATATATGAATATTGACCATGATAAAATGTTTTGTTGAACAAGAACAAACAAAAACAATCTGACTGGCAACCTTGCAAAAAGTCTCAAAGTTGACAAAAAAAAAAAGAAATCAAATTAAGAAAAATAGATAACAAGTACCTCATTAGAGAAAAATATCCTTTTTCCGGGGTGATCTTTCTTGGATTGTACCCATGAGTTGCAAGGGAAATGCACAGGACCAGTAGCAAAACCTTCAAGGGTGATTGTCTCTAAGAAAAACTCCTGCTGGTGCTTGTTGCTCACTGTGATTGCTCCAGGCACCCCAAAATTAGAATCCACCATAAAATCGGCAGTGTAGTGGACCCTTTCAGTTTTAGCATTTGCTTTCTTGGACCAATCCTTTAGAACAGCTTCCTTGCTCCTCTTTGGTGCTTTGGTTCCTAAAAAGTTCAATTTTTCAAGATCAGTATTAATTTTGATCCGTATAAGCAAGTCTTCAATTATGCTAAACATGTACTAGTTTAGCATTAATAGATAATTTTTCTCATTGTTTGGCATGATTTTGAAGACCCAAAAGAGGAAAGCTAAAACCCATTTGACAACAAGATTCTCTACATCAAAACCAGCTCAAAAGGGAATGACCCAGAAGTAGAGAATCTAAAAGTATCACAAAATGATCGCTTGTTTTAACAAAAAGACCAGAACTTTAATATTATTACCACTCTGAAAGAGGGGAAAAAGACTTACTTGGATCAACATCAGTGCTAATGAGCTCCAAAACAACATTTCTCCCAATTTTATCAGCAAAAGCATCCAAGTGTTTTGCAATAGTCTCTGAAAAATCTTCTTTATGCTTGTTTCTAACAGTAACAACAGCTCTAACCTTGAACTTCGCAGCCTTTTCAGTTTCAGACACAGCAATATCATTACCACTATTGGGTTTGATCAAATCTTCACTAATAGCAGCCACAACACCCTTTTTCACAACTCTTTTAACATTAATCTTTCTTTGTTGTAAAGGCACAAAAACTGGAGTAGTCACAAAAAACTGACTCTTTTGGTTAAAGAACACAGCTTTAGAAGTTGATATAAATGAACTACCCATGAATTCTTTAGCTAATGCCATCTTAATTCCTCTTTCTCTCTGCCTCTGTATAAAGATTATAATAAAAAAATATGGGCAATGAAAAATGGTTCGATTTTGCAGAGCAGAGAGCTAGTGGCTTTTCTTTTATTTTTTTGGTGTTGTGAGGGTGATGATGAGTGGGGTGGCCAATCAGTCTGTGTTTATATATATACAGAGGCGTAGAAAACGAGGAACAAAAGGAAGCAGCGAGTAAGTGTACTATAGAGGATTTCACCGTCCACACGTTTTTCAAATTTTTTAATTCTTCCTTCTCCTTTTCTTTTTCTCAAATTTTCTGATTTTTCACATTTAGTCAATTACCTTATTAAAAAAACTAACAAAAACTAACAATCGTCGGAATCAACTGATAATAACTAATTCGATTAAATGACATCTTAAATTTAAATTGTTGTGTATATAGTTGCATAATATTAATTACTGTATGATGTCTTAAATTTTTATTATTTTTATGGTCTTATTCAAATTAAACCAACATTAAATTAGTTACTTAAAGACTATTAATGTTCGTATAATTTTATCCGAATAATAAAAACAGAAAAATGTGGTAACGATCATTAAAAACTTAGAAAAGAGTGATCTAGTTAATTAATTTTTTAATTAAATCATTTTCTACTAAAAATTTCAATTAATTCTTGAAATAAATATTTGTAAAAATAAAAATTTAATAAATTTTATATTTATATAAAAAATTAACCTGACTATTTATTATTAAACAATATATATTTATATTTATATTTACA
Source organism: Mallotus japonicus (assembly GCA_949634005.1). Lineage (NCBI taxonomy): Eukaryota > Viridiplantae > Streptophyta > Magnoliopsida > Malpighiales > Euphorbiaceae > Mallotus > Mallotus japonicus. The sequence continues at coordinate 10,044 of CATIWK010314171.1, read as the reverse complement.
TTTATGATATATAGTTATAAATGTAATTCCATTAATATTTGTTAAATTATTTATTTTTATAAAAGAAAATATTTATATTAATTATTGCATGATATATTTTAAAAATTAATTTTAAATAATAATTATATAAATTAGATTTTAATTAATATTGATACAAAAAAATTGTTTTTTTTTTGTTTTGATTATAAAAATTAAAAATTAAGTTTCAATCATATTAATTTTTTATTTTTTGTGGGAAAATATTAGCAAGAAATTGAAGAATTTAAAAAAAATTTGAAATTTCGACAAATTTGGGCGCTGAGTCAAACAGAGTTTCCGGATTGGCGAGTAAACAACGCGGTTGTAGGAAAGGCAACAGATAGTCACAGTGTTGAAATATTAATTTTCCTTTCTGTTCAAACAAAATATTAATTTTCCTTGTTAAACGGACGAAAACATCCTTCACTTGAACTGAAATAGCAATCATGTCCCCATTTTCTTTTGCATTAAAAATAGAAAAGGATGATTGTGAATCTAGCACATGAAAATTGAGTGGCATATTATGCTAGTGATATTTATTATTATTATTATTATTTAACCTGAATTTTCTTTTGTAAGCATATGTTATTTGTTGTTAAATGTTGAGTATATATTTATTTTATGAATTAAAAAAATTACCTATTTCACGGTCAAATAATTTTTTTATTTTTATATACTTTCGGTATTTCATAATTATAAAAATTTTAAAGGTTCTAATTAATTTGGAATTTGAATTTAGTAGACCTATATATACATTTTAAATTTTTTTTGATAAATAGTGAGATCATATGATCTAAGCATAATGAATTACATAATAGGAGACAGTCCTTTATTTTTAAATTGATAACAGCAGAATTTAAATTTTATATTTCATAATACCCTTAAGGAAAAATTATCACTTTTTTTTTTGAACAACAAGGAAAAATTATCACTTTACCATTCTCACTGCCTATATATTTCAAATTTTAGTGAAAGTCAAGCATGACTCCATTTGCTAAAAGGTAGACAAATTTAGGAACTAAGGATATTATTAATATTAGAGAAGGCAAACTTTTGAGTTGTACAACCAAATTTGATTCTTGTTTTAAAGCAAATTTGATCCATTTTAAAACTTACCATTATGCAATATTAAAATTATAATTTGTTTTAACTTTTTTGAAACTTAAAATTTATTTATTTACTTTGAAACTTTTGAAAATAAAATTTGGTTAAAATTTTAAGCCAGCGCACTTAAAATGAGATAATTCTTTATTCCATTATAGGGCATGACACTTGTAAGAGCATGACACTTATAAGAGGTGGGGTTTTAATTTACTTTCAATTATTTTTTCTAATTTTTACGTCTTACTTTATTTTCAATTTACAAAATATTGATGAGTATTAGTTTTTTATATATTATACAACCTTTTAAATTTCTAATTATATTTATTTTAATTTTTATAATTTTTTATATCTTATATTTTTTTACTTCACAACATATTAATGAGTACTAATTTTTTTTACTTTTTTTCTCTCATATTTCTAACCATATTATTTAAATTTTTAAAATCAACTACTTTTATATTTATAATCTTTTACCATTTAGCAAGTTATTGTATTGAAATATATAAAAGTTAAGGATATACCTTTCAACTTGTTGGACAAATTTTATAATATGATATTTTCTAACTATATTTTCTAATTTTTGTATTTTATTTTAACTTTTAATGTTTAGCAATAATAAATAATGAAAAATATAAATCACAAAGTTATAAATTAATTTTTTTCATATTTATGTCATGAGTCATTGACTACCTATATTTTATAACCCTTACTTTAGTATTATTTTAATTTTTAACTTTTATTTTTTATTTTATATAATTTATTTTTATTTTTAACTTTTATAATTTTTATTACTTATTTATTTGTATATAATATTTATGTATCACTTTATTAAATTTAATAAAAATTATTTTACATAACCCGCACATTGTGCGGACTCTAATATTTATTAAAAATAAAATATAATAATAAGAGTAAGAGTAAGATTTTTTTGGGATAATACAACCATGGAGTTCATACAAATGATAACGATGATTTATTTATTTTTTATAATTTGGATAAAATTATTTAAAAAATGAATAAATTCTTATCTTCTTTTTAAACAAAAATAATAAGATATTTTTTTGATAAAAATACAATATCAAAAAAGATAAAAAGTTATGACAATTATTTTCATTTTTTTGGAACACTTTTGCACTATTATTGTATTATACTTTTATAATAGTTGTGATTTTAAAGTGCCTTCTGCATTAGTGAACTAAAATAACAGTAATATAATGTAAAAAAATACTTATCAATTATTATATAACTTTTCTTTTTGTTTGAGAGGGTATTATATATCAAATGTAAAATGTGCATAATCTACAGAAGTGGATAATTGAGAGTATAATAATTCAGCAATAAGAATATGGCATCAATCGTCATCATCTGCTCTTTAATTAAATAATGAAATTGATAACAACATGTGAGAACATAAAATTAAATTATTAATTATTGTGGGATGTGATTAACAAATACTGATTAATCAGTCATGTTCAAAAAAAAAAAATACTCATTAATCAGTCAATATACTAGTAACAAATGAGAACCATTATGTGCAGCTGTCCTTTTATTATAATTAATTTCGCAGTATAAAACATGAAAAATACAGCTTATAATAGTTTGTACAAAAATCATATACGTTCGTATACATATAACGATACGGAGAAAAATATGGAGTATTAAAAAAGGTTGAAGTATATCCAAATTTTGCTTTTTATTTTATTCCCTTAAAATCTAACTAGTCGTCAATCCATGCATTGCGCGGACTGTGAATAATATATATTTTAAAGTTTATATATATATATATATGCACAAATAACAACTATAATTAAAATAAATATAATGAAATGAATAACAAGATGAAAACTAAAATAAATAAAACAAAATTATCCTTAAATTAAATTATCAAATTTAACCAAACAATTAGCTAATCATAAATTATAATAAAATATCATATAAAAATCAATATACTTGGAGACAAATTTAAAATAACTACTGAAAGCAATCATTTTAATAACTATATCATTTTTATGGTTGAATAGATAATAGGTGTTTTAAGTAAAATAGAAAATATAATTTTTGGTGGGGTAGGAGAGAAATATTTTAGATGGAATAGAATTATAGTGTTTTAAATAAAATAAAATATTTATATTTTTTAATTAAAAATATGAATTTTTAGAATTCAACACATAAGCGTTTAGAGCTAAATACTGAATTATGAGAAGGGGTACGTGTCAAAATTTGGGTTGAATGACTTTGAAACTCAGCATTTAACATATATATAGACACATAAGCGTTTAGAGCTAAATATTAAATTATGAAAAGGGATACGTATCAAAATTTGGACTGAATGACTTTGGAACTCAGCATTTAATATATATATAGATTAATTTTTTCTTACATATATCGATGCTTCATTAATTACAATTCTTCTTTATTTATGTATTATTTTACAAAATTATTTTTTTAAAAAAAAAAGCTTGGAATCAAATTTATCAGAAACAAATATTTATTCAAAAAATTTATTATGTACAATTGTTAAATTATATAACATAACTATTTGAATTATACATTAAAAAATAATGCACTTCGACTCTTTTTTTTTTATCTAACCATCAATATTCATAACTCAATAGATTTGACAATTTCATAAAAGCAATAAAATTTTTTCAATAAATAATTTACCATTATTATATATATCACAATTCGAATCTAAAACAAAAATAACTATATATATATATACTATGATATTAATAATAATATATTAAAATTTTGTAATCTCTCAATACGAGATTAACCTGACAAAAATAAATAAAGCTGAGCTAATGAAATTTTCAATTATAATCAAAACATGAAGAATTAATAAAAATAAAAAAATTTGAAGAAAAATATTAGAGACGTAAATGCCAATGTAGGAAAAGTGGAGGGCAAATCAATGAAATAAAAGCCGTAATGGGAAGCTATTGAATTTTTAATATAGAAATATTCACGTGTAAGTACACTAAAATATTTGCCGCCAAAAAGTTAGGTTTTGTTTAGCTTCCGCTTAGCTTCCTTTAACGATGTAAACTTAATAATAATAATAATAATAATAATAATCAGTAAAAAAGCGGTGTAATAATTTTTTTACGATATTATAAAATATGAAATTTAAATTTTATAATTATAAATATATAAAATTAATTTTTATTTAATTTAAAAAGAAAAAACAGTTTTTACATCACTTATCGATGATATTTAACTCGTTTTACATTTTTATAAGTTTTTTTTTTTTGAAAAGTACATTTTTATAAGTTAATGATGCTAATTAACTATAATTTTATAGAAAAAACTAATGGATAGGATTAAGATTAGCGGTCAATATTAGGCCAAAATCAATATACCGAAAGCAATGTGTTGTGATACGCATTCTAATTGCAAAATGGAAAGACTTGAACGCCCACATCATTATCAATTGTTTTATCTTTTATATGCTTTATACATATCTGGGGACCATTTTTAAGGAAAACAAGAGTTTGATAATCTACTATAAATGCACGATGAAAAGATTATTAAAATGTCAAATTTGGATGTAACAGTACTTTAGCTCTTGAATGTACTACACACTAGTGGCAGTTTTTGTTAGAGGAACATCAAAGAAATTCAGTAAAGAATGAAGATTAAGGTCAAAATTGAAGTCCGAGGTGAGCAAAATAGCACTGCAGTTAAGGATTTATTTATCTTGTGTGCAAGTATCCTTTAATTTTGATAATTTGTAATTGAATAAATATTGGAAATAATAAATATTAAGTTGGTAAAACTGGATTTGGACCGAACTTCGGATATATTTATTGCGCTATAAAAAGATCCACCCATTTGTGTAACCAAATTAATTAATAAATAATTTATATATATTTATTAAAATTAAAGGTGAATTGATTTACGGTTTTGGTTTTAGTTTATGTTGATTTTGCTTACCTTAGTTTAGACAAATCTTAATTAAAAAAAAAAAAAAGTAGAACAGTTTTTTTTTTTTTTTTTTTCACTTTTGTTAGAAAAAATAAGAAGGGAAAAATTGAAGTAGTCAACACAAGAGTTTGAAGGGAATTTGAATATTCTTCGTGGGTGGAAATTAAGAAATCAACACGTAACTCTTAATCTTCTTGTTTACCATTCTAATAATAATACCCAAGTAAGCAGAATTTCCTTTGTTGACCTGTTTTATGTTCAATGGGGATAGGTAAGGGAAAGCCAAAACTAACCAAATACTAGTAATAATTTATTAAATGAAGTTTTTTTTTTCTAACAATTGAAAAAGGGACTAATTAGTAATGAAGTTCAAAACGTATAACTGTAAAAAATAATCAGGATAATTAAATGATTAATCAATTTTTTATATAAATTTCATATTTAAACACTAAAATATTAATCAATTAATTGGTTATATCTAATATAATTTTAATACGAGTGTTTTTTTTAAACGTAATCAATTTAGGTTTATAATCTAATGTAATGTAATTTCAATGCGAGAGTTTTTTTCTTTAATTCAATTCGAAATTTTAATATCATTTATGATATAAAGAAAACGATAATAATCAAACATTTAATTTATTAATATATTAAAAAATTGAACTACTAAACTATTTAATTTTTTATATGAGTTTTTCCTTATAATGTAAATGTTGCAAAGTTTAAACCCTTTATTTTATATTTGAAAAAAAGGTTGGAGAAACTTTTATTCCTTTTTTTTTTTCATTTGAATAGTCATATGTTTAAGTTAGGTAATATTTGCTTTAATTTTTCTTTTCCCCATCTCATTTGATGTCTTTTCCCATTCATTTCTATTATTCTTGCTTCTTGCGCAGCATGTGACTGCCATTTGATCTCATATTATAAAATGGTCTAGTGTTTGCATTTCCTATATTATATATAAATGCTAGCATTTTATTGGAAATTGAAAACATTAAAATTCTTAATTACATGCAACTCATAAAAAGGTATTTGCTTTCGCTTTGTTTTTAAATAATTGTCGTTTTAGAAGTTTAATTTTGTTTTTAAATAATTATCGTTTTAAGTTACCAATGTATTTTAACTATTTTTTTTTCCTATTTCATCATTATTTAATATAGGAGAATTGATTAAATAGATATCTACTCATTTTAGAACTCTATATAAAGCTAATAATTGGTTGAGGGGTTGTATAGTATTTCATACATATATTAAATATATTCCTTAATTTATGTGAAGAATCTTTAAACGACAATTATTTAGGAATATGGAGAGTAATTAATTACTTATTGCTGGGTTCACATTAATTTTTCTTTTGATTATTTGAATAAAGAGATTAATCTGTTCTCCACGAGTAGTTTAAGTAACAAAAAACATAAACATTTAGTTGAGAAAAGCAAGGTTCAAATTTTCTACCCGGTGACCTCTTGTTTTCTCCCTTTTATAGTGTTAGGAATTTAACCATTTGCATTACTAGTTGTTAAAAAAAAATAAAGAAATCAACCTTAATTCAATTTGAATATCTACAGAAAACGAATTTGACCTTTTGAATAATGTTTTGAAAACAAACAAATACATTACCAATTTTTTTCTGTCTTTTGAATGGTCGTCAGCAACCCAGTATAGAATTCAACTACACCAATTTAATTTATTCTAATCAATTTACATAATATTAATTTAATTTTAACTAATTCGAATTTATTCAAATAGATAAATATAACTTAAATAAATTATATAAAATATCTTTGTAGGTAGTGTAAAAAAACATAAAAATTAATATCACATTTGTTTTTTAAGCATCAATTATAGTAGAATTTTTCATTTTTATTGTGAATAATTTGCACATAAAAAAACTAATTTTGTTAAATAAGTTATAATTTTTTTATAAAAAAAAAGTTATAAATTTCAATCTATTGAATTTTTAATAAATATAATTCTTGTATTAAAAAATGGTCAATGTCTACAATTGCTACCTTGAAGAAAATTTGACTCCCTTTTAGCTACTTTTTTTTTTTTCATTGTTGTGATTTCTTAGAATTTGCTTTAAGATTTTCAACATAATACTATAAATAAGAATTTGTTTAATTGTTAATATGCAACCTCATTTTGAAATCGCATGTGTCACGTTCTCTAACGGCCAAGCTCTTACGAGTATAGCAATAGCCTTTCTTTTCAAAAATATGTACTTTTTTTTTTAGAATAAAAATATGTACGTATGCATAACCAATTAACCATATTTTCCCCATAATATTTATTTTGAGTGTCGTAGCAACCTATTGACCATTCCCTCAAAAAAAAAACCTATTGACCATAATAAACAAACCCAAAGCTGTCGTAAGACCAAGAAACCCAACCATTCAAATATTTTTCCATCCACACCTGAGCTTGAGCTTGAACTCAACAAAAACTCTGATAAGTATTTGAATTGTAAGACATATTGCCCACCATATTACAAAGTTGACAAATGATTTTAATGATTCAAAGTTGAATTAAGATTATTATTTTTTTTATATTGGTTAGATTTTGTTTAACTAAATTTATTATTTTTGTAATAAATATTTTATAAGAGATAAATTATTATATTTTTAATAAATTAAGAAGATAAATTTATGTTTAAATTTGCTAACCAAATTTATTTTAAAGATAATTCAATTAACAAATAATTTTTTTGTATTTTATTTTTTAAAAAATTAAAATCACGTACATTACTGATATAATAAATTGATAAAATATTTTTTAATATAATTATTATGATAACTATAAATTTCAATTAGTTTGAATTGGATCAAATATATTTTTTCATATACAAAACTAGTGTATATGTTTTTCTATATATATATATATATATATATGTTTTATTCCAGTGGAGATCAAATGGATCGTGGAGGGTTGGCTATTCCTTCAACACTTATTATAAAGATAATAACTTTCATCAATATTCAAGAATGGTGGCAGTAAAGATTGAAACTCCAAACCTTCATAATTTTCATAAGTGAGAATATTGTCCCCCACAAGTAGTCCAAGTGGTAAAAGGTGTGAACATTCAGTTTGAGGAGACCAGAGATCGAATCCTCTCATTCTCCCTATCTCTTCCTTTGGTGGTGTTGGAAATTAACCGCTTGATCTATGAAAAAAAATAATAATAAGTGAGAATATTAAATATTAAATTTTATTTAAGAACATATATATATATATATATATATATATATATATATTTCAAACCATTTATTTTTACATTCTTCCATTTAATTTCCTCCCTGAAATTTATTCACAATCAAAGGGTTAGATCTGAAAATCTAATGAACAAAAAGATGATTCCAGATTTTGGAAGTCGCAGTCTTGAACTGCGACTTGAGGCATTTGCAGGTACATGAAAAGTCAAAACATACCTTCCAAACTCATCACCGTCCGTTGGAACTCATACATAGCGCCAGAAATACAACAATAACGACTGCAATTATCATATTACTGAAATTACAAAACCACCCCCATTTTTTCCATTCCAGAAATGGATGGACTGCGGGAAGCTCCACCACAAATCATATAAGCGCATATCTGTTGCATCCCCTTTTTTTTTTCCTAATTTTCTGCTAGGTGGACCATTCTCGGTGACCCCACCAATAATTTGAGTGGGATCCATCTGAGATTTGTGAAAATGAAAATAATTTCATTTATATTAGGTTTTTTTAATAGTAGCTTAACAACCAAATCTCATGGCATAATACAGAAGAGTTAGGAGGATTAAAAGATCGAACTCGAACTCTATAATACGTTATTTATCATCCGTTTTAAATGAATTAGATATTTATATTTGATGTTGGAAACTTGTTAAGAGATTAGAAAACAATTATCTAATTTTTACTTAATTTTAATAAATAATTATCCGTTCTAAATGTTTATTTTTTATTAAAGTAATATTGAGTGTCATTATGTACCCAACTTTCTATCTTGATGAAATGAAATCACTACCAAAACAGGACAATGAATAGTCGAAGGTAGAAGTTGTAGTGGTATAACTCCGATTAACCCCCGTAAAAAAGAAAAACAGGACAATGAATATATATCATTACTAAACTGATCAATATATCAGTTCAAAAGAAAGTTCGACGCTTGATCTAATAGCTAAAGTTACGGACACAGACATCTGTAATATCTCGAATTGGAGACTCTGTACTACTTTTAGTTGGTGTTCATTCTTTTTGCTGTATGTATGACAAAAAAAAAAAAAAAAAAACTCAAAAAAAATGTGAAGAATAAAGTCCAAATCAACTCAAAGTTAAAACTTCATATCATATTTTTGTTTACAAAAAATATTTAGCTGATATCGACCTCTATAGCATCATTACTTTCAAAATGTTGTATTACTTAAGTAAAAAACAACAAAAAAGATATGCATATCACATATCTAATTTGAATCAAAATCATAAATAACAAAATTTTGAAATTTTAGGAGAATTCATCATGAAAAAATAAAATTGAATTATGAAGTTATAAAATTAGAAAAGTCATATATAATCACTTACCTTTCATCATTTATCTGTAATTATATTTAATTTTATTGTCTCTATTTTTCATTTGATTATGATATATAATGAGATTCTAACCTATTTTTTGGAAAAAAAAAAAACAATTTAAATGGTTTACTAGAAATATGACTATGAGTATGAAATTTATCATGTGTTACTCATATTGTCAGGGATTTTTCTTATTTTTGATTTTGTTTTTCTAAGTCATTGATATGTAATCATAGAAAATGTTTCACACAGAACTATATAAAAAATGCCAACTGAATTCAACAAAAACATGTTTCATGCATAAGCTTATACATTCAATTGTTGGAGAACACATTGGTCCATGATTAATTATATATTTGTTTAATTATGTCCTAAGCTAGAGTCTATATCTAAAATTTAATGTTTTATTAATTGGATTACCGAGTTGCAAATCAGAAGAGTT
>CATIWK010314142.1:0-21409 GCA_949634005.1 Mallotus japonicus | reverse complement strand
ATTTGCAGCATATGTGTGCATTGCTTGTATATTTATTATATTGATATAAATATACTATACTGTTGTTTGAATGTCTGTCACTAGGGTGCATGTATATATATCATAATAATTCACTCAGTGAGGTCTGACCCCCCTCAATATTTTTTTTTTCAGGGAGTTCTTCTTCCTCAGACCTCACCACTAGACCTCTTCGCCGGTCTTTTTCCACCCTGGCTGATTTATGTAAATTACTTATTTGAACTGTCGTTTATACTCTAGATGCTGCAGTAGTAGTGTTTAAATGTTGTTGTATGAAATATTGATTTTGTAACTGAGACTGTCAGTTAAAGGTTTTTATACTGTTGTATCTTGTACTTTGTTATAAGATCATGTTTTATAAAATAAAGTTTTAATTACTTCGTATTTTCATGAATTTTTTGTGATTGTATTTTATATTTAAGGCTTGCTACGGGTTCTGGTTGTGATAATTCCCGTTCCCTAGCGCCGGTCATGACTCCCGGTTTGGGTCGTGACATCTTTGCATGCTTAATTGAACTCGAGAGAGGCTTTAGGTAAATTAGAACAATTACCCTTAACTGATATCAATGTCTTTTGTTTGTTAATGTGTTCATGATCAGATTGGAATGGTGAAACTAGACCTAGACTCTAAGCATTTAATTATTTGATTTTATTAGTTTCAATTGTTTTGCTTTATATTTTATTGCTAAATCACTTTTATTCGATTTACTAGCTAAGATCATAAGTAGAGATATTAGTACTCAATATACAATCCCTGTGGGAACGATAATCCTTTACACTGCAACCACAACTGTGCGCTTACGGGTATTTAAAACCCAACAAGCCTCGTTCTCACTCCACACAAAAGCTTTTGTAAAGAATTTTTTTTCTTTAATCTAATTATCAGTATACATACACCAATACATCATCCATATATTTTCAATTACATCACTACCAGGTTTCAAAAAAAAAAAAAAATTACATCACTACCAAACAAACCACATTAAAAAAGAAATGTCACAAATATATTCCACGTAGAAATTGAATCTAAAACCTCAATCTTAGTGCCTGATCACTCTTAAAATCTCAGTATAGTAGCCAATTGATTAGTGTTTCATTGGCGCTTTTATAAGGAATTAATATTGGGAAATTTTGCGAATTTTTCTTCTTAATTTTCTACAGATTTTAAATTTGAAAGTCAGTCTGTCTTGATATATAGAAGACTAATCCAATATCATATCAACAGTATTGAGTAAATAGAAGAAGTTTCTGGAAAGCAAAAATAAGTTCATGCTTTCCTATTTTCCTGCTATCATTTTCGGGTATAAGATATACGTCAATTTTTGAACTGCTTTTACATTTTTAACTATGCAAAAAGGAATGAATTGAATTATCCTTTAATTGGCATAAATGAAGAAAATAGTAAAACATTCTGTGCGTAGACCAAAAAATTGACACATATATATAACCCAAAAAGACGAAGATGTGCAAAAAATTGAGTTTAAAGAGATTTATTTAAATTAATTTTACTTGCATGTGAAAATTCATGTGAATTTATTTAAAATTTTCATTGAAATTTAAATAAAATATACATATAAAAAAAGATTTTTGGTAACAATCATTCTCTTTATTGTATTAGTTTAGGAATGCCAATAGTGAGTGATGGTAAAATTTCAAGCGACGTATTTCTTCCTTGCTAAAAGAATTTCATGTGTCACTAAATGAATATTCGCTATCTACAAAATAATTTTGTAAGAGATAGTGCTAAATGAGGTGCAATCCCTTTGCAATGCTTTCTAATTTCTTACACTTGTCCATCCAAATGCTGGCATTGTTGCAGCAAACAATAGCCACATTTTTTTTTGACTTTGCAATGCTTTTCAATTTCTTATTTCCAAATATATTCAGATGAGTATAGGGACAGAAATCAAATGAAGTTACAACACCTGAACTGAACTATGTATCGAATAGTCAGAAATAAAAAGTAAAACAGTATGAGTGCTCTCTAAGAACTTCATCGTTCTAGCAGAGTTTTTTTCAGTTTAACTCACAAGTCTCATCCACATCTATTCGAGTTCATCCCAAATGGCTTCTAACAATCTTCTTAGCCTGGCTAAAGAAAAAGATGCACTCAACACAAGTATGACATTCCTGCAACTGTCAGACTCTCCGGAAACAACAATCCACCGGCAACGAGAAACTCTAGCTGGGAAAATTCTCACAACGAAGAAATACACCTCATCTGCTATTTCCCAAATCATCTCTCAAGAGTGGTACCTACCAAACCCAGTGATGATCAAACAAATGAAGACTCCAAATGTTGTTCTCTTCAAGTTTGGATCTGCTCAAGAAAAACAAAGAGTCCAAGCGGGAGCTCCTTGGGCTATTCAGAGGAACCTCCTTGTCCTCAAAGATTGGAACCTAGAGCTCACAGAAGAAGAACTAAACTTCAATCAAGAAAGCTTCTGGGTCCAAGTTCATGGACTACCGCTACAACAACTCACCAAAGACAATGCTCTTAAGGTAGCTACTAACATCTTTTTTGGTTTAGTCTCTAATGATCAAGCCATGTGTATTGACAAAGACTGGAGTCCTATCATGAGATTGAAAGTGATAGTCGATCTCGAGAAACCTCTACCCAAAGGCTTCATGAACTAGCGGGAAGGCAAGAACCAGTGGGTTCGCTTTAAATATGAAAGACTCCCCTCTATCTGCAGTGTGTGTGGTCTGTTCGACCATAACACTTCGGTATGCCAACTAGCTACTTCAATGGAGGAAAAAGGTAGAATAGTGAGGAACGGTGAAGATTATGGTTCCTGGCTTCGAGCTATTCCGGTGAAGAGTAACTGGCTGGGTGCTAATCCCTACTGGGATGAGGAAGCAGGGTACTGACTCAGCACAATTCAAAAACATGGTCCAACGATCAATAACCTAAACCAGCTTTTAATTGGTAGCAGCAGCCAAAGTCATGAGCCTGACATACTAAACAAGGTAGCAACAGATCAGGAAAGTATATCAAAAGAGCAAGAGGCCATACTTTCCCTACCAAGCTTCCAAACTCTGACAATCAGAGATAGTATGGAAAGTGAACCAATTAGTGTAGGAGCTAAAGCCACAAAGATAGCTGAAGAAAAAGTCTTGTACACAAAAGGTGAAACTGACAACAAAGCCAAGAAAGGTAAGGAGCAGATTACCTTACCACTAACCATGTCAGACAAGAAGACAACGTTGGCAACCACTGTCAAGAATCCTAGCCACGAGCCCGAGGAAGATAGATCCAAGAAGAAGAGAGCTAGATGTGAGCAACTGGAAGCTAAAAACCCACTCACTATAGCAAGCATCTCAGGCCCATCAAAGTCCATAGAGGTGAAGTCCAGACTCTCCCTAAACCCAAGCCACAAAAATAAGACCCGAAAGGCCAAATGGAAGAAGCTAGCAAGAGCTGCTGGTCCTGGTAACTTGTCACCTGCTTTGATGGCGGATAAGCACAAAGGTACAGAGGTTAGAGTCCCTGGTTCAGCTCAAGTGTCACTCACTGAGGTCCCTATAGCAGTGCTTACCTCAAGCACTGAACTTGCCAGCTGTTAGAGGCATGCTCAGGAGCAAGCTTTCCTTTTTGTAGAGGCTCATCCAGTTTTATCCAAGCTTGCCGTTTTATTGTAGTTCTTTTATTCTTTGTTTTTCTTTCATTCTCAACTAGAGACTAGCTCTAATTCAGCTCTAGATACTTAGACATACCAAAACTTCTCACTACTTGGAAAGTTTTTTAATGTCTACGTAAGAGATTACTCGTGTGGTAATCCCGGCAAAGGTACTGGAAAGGAGGCCATTTAACCATTCTTAGTTTGTGGTTGATCCTCCATTAGTTTGTTCCTATTTTGATGTTCTTGTAGGCTTTATGCCATTGCCTTTTATAAGGCAAAATTGCTGTTAATGGATTCCCATTTTCCCTGACAAAAAAAAAAAAAAACTATGTATCGAACTTTTTGGTGCTATAGCATTGCACATTGTCCATCTCAACCAAAATGGATGAATCAGAATAAATAGAAATTTTCAAAATAATAGTAAAAAAAGATAGAAATGGATTTGTGGTGCTTTAGGGTTTTCGATGCTTTAGTTCAGGAATAGCTTTTTGTCTTTGGATTGATGGCAATTCTTGCCCTCGGGTTTTTTGTGGTTGAACTTAGTACAAAGAGGGCAATTAGTGTTGTGGAATTTGGTTAGTACTTTTTTGTTTTCTGCTGGAGCATAAATGGATTTGTGGGTTGTTGGAGCAGCTGCTGTTGCTAGATGCATTGCTAAATACTAGCAAAATGTTTTAAGAGAAAGTGTTAAATTATCAAGGTCTGTGATGCGGAGCAACATATTATAGAAGATTGTTTTCTTGTATTTGTGTGCAAATCAACAGACTACAATATTTATCCCTTTGTTCTTTATTTTATTTTTATTTTTTATAGCTTTCGCCCCATCAGTTTGTATCAGAGCCGAACTGATCCTTGTTAATCATGTTGAGAAGATTACAACATGATGATGATTTGTATGAATGTGATTTAAACTCAGTTGGGGAGATTAGTGACGACGAAGAGGAAGAAGAGTATTATGAAGAGAACTTATTTTTTGATACTGATGACGGTGAGGATGCAGATGTATTTATTGGAGATGAACCAATATTCGATGAAGAAGATAAGGGCGATGTTGAATATATTGACTTCATTGGCATTGATAAAATTCTTTATTCTTATATTCTTTTAATTTCTATTTTGATGGAATTATAAGTTAATGATGAATTTATGATGTGCTATGCATTTGTGAGCAAATTTCCTTCACAATATTTGGGCAAAATTCGAGGGTTAATTTTCTCTACCCTGAAGGGAATGATGCGGAGCAGCAGGTTATAGAAGATTATTTTTTGGTATTTATGCGCAAATCAACGGACTACAATATTTATCCCTTTGTTCTTTATTTTATTTTTATTTTTTATAGCTTCCGCTGCATCAGTCTGGGCTCTCCAAATGTGAGACACATGAAAATCCCAGCTTCCCCCTCAGCAGATCCACTCGGAGAAAGAAACTAACAGAAGATACTAATAAAGGTGAGAGATTTTCAGATATTTATTGGTTAGACAACACTTCAGAAGGAGAAGTTTCTTCTAGTGGTTATGCTAAAAAGCCTGGAAGTTGCCTGATGGCTCAGCTATACAAGGAACATGCTAAAATGGAGGACTATGTGCTTACTGTCTCTCCATCAACATCCATAAAAATGAGTCCACTGCTTGTAACTGATGGGAACCAAATTATTAGCAGTGATTCTTTTAGTGCATGCAATATTAGAGATGCTAATAAGTTACCCCCTAAAGATCCAGAACATGCTTGGAGTCAGGTTTGGGTGACCCGAACATAGGCTGTGACATCCGTGCCCTTTGATTGCATTGAGGTGATCAAGAAAAGAAATAATATACATATATATAAATAGATATATAATAAGGATTAAAAAGTGATGGTTGCATAAGTATTTGATTGTAGCAAATGGAAATGTAAGGATGAATGAGCAATCTTGAGAAGAGCTTGAGGACCAAACTAAAACTAATCCAAGGGCTTGTAGGGGAAGCTTGGGTAATTAAAATAATAAAATGAAAAAATGGGGAGGTGGCAATGAAGGAAGGGGGATAAGGCCTTAGTTGGTGATACATATATAGGTAAGTTAAAAAAAAAAAGGCAGCATATACAGACTAAAGTTCAATAAGGCTAATAATTGGCCAACTAGTACTCCTTCCCGAGCGCACATTATGAGGGAGCATCACGGGAAACATATTTGTATTATAATCTGGGTATTTTATGATTTCGCATTTAACATTCATGTGTCTCTGGTGCTAACGAAGTTATGTCAAGGTGACTGGATCATCTTTTTTTTTTTTAGTATATTTTTTATGTGAGTTCTCTTATATGTATATAGTTTACTGTAAAGAGTTACACATGACTAATAGGATACTGTCCCCTTTATCTTGGTGTATAATTTTATATATATTTGAATTGTGTCCTATGCCATAATCTTTAGTATTTTAGAGAAAGTATAATGTAAATTTGTAAATAGAGGTTGCTAAGTCTTACTTGTCATTCTCTCCATATAATTTGGTGATTGATGATTACTATTCATTAAGGAAATATATAAAAAATAGTATCCTTAGAGCTGATGGATTAGATAGTGGCTTATAGTTACTTCAGTTAAGTTCCATTTTATGATTGTACAATTCAAGTAGAGGATAATAATAAGAAGTGCTACCTTGTCTCATTGGTATGTCCTATAGTGGCCGATGATAGTAACACATTATTGGAAATATCAGTGGGGTGGGGTGTCACATAGGCACTAAAACTTACAAAAGGCCTAAAGAGTGGTAATGAAGCCAGTGAAGCAAAGGCTCATAACAGAACTACAGTAGGAGATATTTGAGTCTCGGTTAATTATTGGCGTAGAATTGGAGCATGTTGCAGCTTCCAATTCCACCGGAGGAGGTGGCAGATGTTACGGCAGTGGAAGATTCCAAGGCAGCGGTGTTTACTTTTTGCTTCGCCAACAGAGGATCCAACCCAGCGGCGTTTACGTTTGCCAGCTGTTTGTGATTGAAAAGAGAGAAAAAAAAAAAATAAAAACATTTTGGTTATCAGTAGTGAAAGGTTATAAATGAACTTACAATTATAGACTCTACATCATCTTGAAGCAGATGAACCCCGCATCTTTTCAGCTTCCAATGCTTTAAAATTTTAGCTTCCACATTATTTTTTTCTTCTTTTCGAGAGTAATACTTATATACGGACTGAATTGAAATGAAGATAGAGCGGCTGAATATTCTTTGAACGGGTTGCTACACCAATACACAATTAGCACGTGATTTGAATTAGGCTAGACATGACAAGGGTAACTCTAAAGGCCTTCAGGTACTTCACCACTATTATCAAGGTCTACATGATCCATCTTGAAATCAATACAATATGAATCAAAACTATATAACTCCTCGAAAGGTTTCGTAAATTCAAAGATGATGCAGAAAACCACTCCCCTGAACTGAGCGCAATTTAAAGGAAACTGTATGGTTATGGAAGATTACATACTTCTATGGCTGAACTTCACTTCCAGGATATCTTACTTCACAACCACGCTGCAACACAAAATCAAACATTTAGCTAGAAATCAAATATATAAGAAAAAATTGGTTAGCTTAATGGCCTTACATTCTCAATTATGAACGGAAGATCTGCCTCAAGTGCCTTCTGATCCAAACTCCAGCAATTTTCAAAATTTGCAAAGGAAAGATTGCAACATTTTCTGAAGTTGCTTGATATGGTTTGCAGTGACATGTAGCTGAGTGCATGTAATTCTCGTAAAGATGGTGGAAGCTTTGGCAAGGAACTAAGACTCTCACATCTGCTCACGTCCAAATCCTCGAGTTGCGGAAGCTTCTAGATACAAATCGGAAGGCTTTCAAGATATCTGCATTCTCTAAGGTCCAATGACCCAAGGCAACTCAGATGTTCAATGGATGAGGGTAACTCTTGAATTCCTGATCCACTTAAATTAAGGCATACCAAGGATTTTAGATTGCAGATGTTGTCCGGAATCATCATAAGATTTATGCACCTCCCCCAAGACACATCACGTAGATTCATATTTACTTGACTAATCTCTAGACAACTTTCCATTAGGCAATAACTGGGTAAATTATTCGAATGGTTACTAAACTTTAGTTGGTTTTTCAAAAAGGTTATAAAATTTCAATTTGTGACATTTTGGTCACTAAACTTTGATTTTTATTTCAAATGTAGTCTCTTTTTAAGATTTTAAGCCTTAAAGTTATATAATATTACCATTTTAGTCCAAAAGATTATTTCCTTGCAAATAAGTCCATAGGTTCTAAAGATAATAAATAAAATAAAAAATATATTTTTGTTTTCTCTATGCCTTCCATTGTAGAGAGTCTTGTCCATTATGTGTTTATTTGACTGGTCTAATACTAATATTTTGAGAATTTTAAGACAAGAATCATTCGACGCAGGATAGGAGGAGGTTAGTATTCACCAAGAATATCATAAGTAATACTGTGACTGTGTTGAATACAATAGAAAGTTGTGTATTATTAATATTATTATTATATTTTTTAGATCATTTGCTTGATTTAGATTAAAATAATTGCTAGATAAATGAGAAATCGAATAGAGAGTTCGGATTCCAATAATCCATCAGGATTGCAACAATTGAGTATTTTTCTAAAAAATTTAATACGAATGTACAATAATTTTTTTCTATTAATAAACAGTCATTTAAAATTCAAATTATAAGCTAAACTTATAACAAATTATAAATATTTATATTTTTTATAAAATACGATGATAAATGTTAAATATTCTAGTGACAATAGTCCATTTAATTCTTACATTCTTTCTCCGTGTTCAAAAATTTCTAAAAATACTATGTTTCGCACAAAAAAAAAACTTATTAAATTTTAATTTATTGTACATTTTGTATTAAATTTTTTTAAAAAATGCTCAATTATTGTGATCCTGATGGATTATTGGAATCCGAACTCTCTGTTCGATTTCTCATTTATCTAGCAATTATTTTAATCTAAATCAAGCAAATGATCTAAAAATATATAATAATAATATTAATAATACACAACTTTCTATTGTATTCAACATAGTCACAGTATTGATTATGATATTCTTGGTGAATATTAACCTCTTCCTGTCATGCGTCGAATAATTCTTGTCTTAAAACTCTCAAACTATGAGTGTTAGACCTGTCAAATAAACACAAATAATGGACAAGACTCTATACAATGGAAGGCATGGAGAAAACAAAAATATATATTTTTATTTTATTTATTATCTTTAGAACCTATGGACTTATTTGCAAGGAAATAATCTTTTAGACTAAAATGGTAATATTATATAACTTTAAGACTTAAAATCTTAAAAAGAGAATACGTTTGCAACAAAAATCAAAGTTTGGTGACCAAAATGTCACAAATTGAAGTTTTATAACCTTTTTGAAAAACTAACTAAAGTTTAGTAACCATTCGAATAATTTACCCGTTGATTGATTCTCACTACCCACTTCTTAACCCTAGGAGAGAGTAGATAAAAGAATCATATCAACTAAACACACAATCAACTTTCACAAAAAGGATAAATACAAAATAAACAAGAGTTTGTTTACAATAAATGAATATGTAAAAAGAAATGCGAAAGAAACTAAGTTTGACTCAATGAATTTTCATAATAAATTTGCTCCACCAACTCTCTAACTTCTTAAATGAGGTTTCAAGTCTTGTTTATATAGTTGGTAATGAAAAAATAGTTGTTAGATTAGAAACCTTCAAGTTCGTCTAAATGCTTTATCTCCTTCATTTAATGTAAATTCAACTTTTTGTAGAGATGTGTCTGCTTAGAATCGTGAGCGGCACCCTCAGAATCGCGATGCTTGAAAAATATGTTGTTACATTCAAATTTATCCGTTGTAGTCTTATCAAGAGCTCCTCACGATCGTGAAAGGCTTGGACATTTCATCTTTGAAAGGGGTTTCTCCCAAGTTTGGATCACTGAGCTCCTCAGGATTGTGAGGAGCATCCTTAGGATCTTGAGCGGCAATCATGCTTGAAACAACTTCATGTTTTTGACTTCAATTGATTTTCCTTGTACTGTGATCACTTATATGACTTTGAGGAATACCAATGGAGATCTTTGGAGACTTCAATTGAGCTTTGATTTGATCTTAATCATCATTTTAAGTATAAGTATGATTTTGATCATAACTTATAGTCACACTTAAGTAAACATATTAGCGATTTAAAATTGATTGTAAAGTCAAAATAAAGGTTGATTTGAGATTGATCATGCAAATGGTCAACATTTAATGTGACATTTTAGGTGTCACTATTGATGTGGGGCCTATTACCACATCAACTAAATATTTTCAATTTATAATAATTTTGTTACAAATTTACATAATTAATAACTAATATTTAATCTAATTATTGAGTTATATATTTACATAATTTTTAACTAAAATTATTATTAAAATTTAAAACATATTAATACACGTATTAAAATTTTTATTAGTATTATGTTATCTATTAAATTTTAAACAATGAATTTAAATTTAATACATATATTGATATTTTTTTTAACTTTTTATACATGTATGGACATATATTTAATTTTATCAATATTTATGGTTTTTGATAATGTGAAATATTTTATTTTTTAAATAATTTATTAATACATTAATGCATATTGCATTAAATAAATTTATATATTAAAATTAATTTTTATCAAAATTGAGTGCGGAGATATTGATGTTGGAGATCTAAAGGGGGTGAATAGGCTAATTGGAGTTTAAAAGAGAAATTGAAAATTAAAAGGGAAAATATAAGATGATTTAGGAAAGAATAAATATGAACAATAACAAAAACAAGAAAGAGAATTAAAGAAATTGAAGAGAAGAGAAATTGACATACATAATTTAAAGAGTTAGGTTTCTCAATGAACCTATGTTAAACATTTGCATGATCAACTATTTCACCTTATATTTTGACCTTAACAAACAATTTTATTGAACTAATGATTTCGTTTAAGTGGATGATGTATAAGTTAGGAATAAAGTTGCGATCAATGTAGAGGATCAAAGAATCGACATAAAGACATGAATCAAAGCATAATTGAAGTCCAAGAGAACCTCCATGGATGTCCTTTATGTATGAAAATCATCCCAAATGCAAAAAGTAGCCATTTAACCAATAAAAGTTAAGATTTTCTTAAGATCAACTGCTGCTCATGATTATGAGGAGAGCAGGATCAACCATTCACAAGACAGGCCTTTTCGAGTCAAGCCAACCTAGACTGCTCAGGATCATGAGGAGGTGGCTCATGATTGTAACTTGTAAGCATGCCCTCACGATTCGAAGACTCTCCTGGTAAGGCTCCAACGGCTCTCTACAGACTCAAATGACTATATTTTTTGATGCTCACTATCCATCCTGAATAGACGAAATCCTGCAAAAAGCTGAATATGCATTTAATTAAAGAGAAGAAGGTTGGGGACGATTTTAATGACCTCCAACAACTATTTTTCACTCTCAACATATATAATCAAATCCTAGAACTTCAATTAAGAAGATTAGACAGGTTGGTTGAGTAATTGATTTTTTTCAAATCACTTTAAACATTTTTCTATTCTCAAGAATTCTCATTGCTATTGAGTGTGGGTTGTATGCTAGGTTAACTCTCTTTTTCATCTTCAATCTTGGGTTAAAAAAGGGAAGTGAGGAGTTGATGCTAGTGATTATAGTTTGAGTGTAAGCCTTAAACACTTAAGATCATTGCTTTGGTTAGAGCTTAACTTAGAAAAGCTCATTGTGTTGTAAAGGTAAAAGTTGATCCTTAAAACTCTTGTAAACTCAATCTTGATTAATAAGATTGGTGTGGGTATTGAAAATTCTAACTTGGGGATAAGCTAGGTTGAGATGTAGATTCAATTTGTGAATCGAACTCCTTAAATCCTTGAGTTCTTGAGTTTATTTCTTATCTTGTTTCATAAATTCTTCTTAATTTCTTGATTAAACTTCAATGGCTTAATCTCTTATAAAATATTGATTTGCCTTATTCACCCCCCTCTAAGGCCTCTTTAACCTACGTCTCCACCTACCTTATACCCAAGTTAGGATTTTCAATCATTCATACCAATTTTATTCCTGAGATTGATTACAAGATTGTGTTTTCAATTGCTCACACCAAACCTTACAATAATGAGTTTTCTAGGCTCACTCGAAATCTTTTCACCAAGTGTTTTCTAGACTCACACTTAAACCTATTCCTAAGTGTTTTCAATGTTCACACTTAAACATTTTCACAAGTTTTTTCAAAGTTAACACACAACCTTTTATAATCAAGTTGTTTTGAAAAGCACAACACCAATCTAATATTGATTGATCCTTACTACCTACTTCTTAACCCTAAAATAGAGTATATAAAAGAATCATATTAACTAAACATACACTCAACTCTCACAATAAAGGTAAATACAAACTAAACAAGAGATTATTTACAAGAAATGAATATATAAAAAGAAATGTGAAAGAAACTAAGTTTGGCTCAATGAATTTTCATAATAAATTTGCTCCACCACTTAAATAAGGTTTCAAGTCTTGTGTATATAGTTAGTAAAAAATAGTTGTTAGAAATCTTCAAGTTTGTTTAAATCCTTCATCTCATTCGTTTAATGTAAATTCAATTTTTTGTAGAGATGTGCCTGCTCAAGATCTTGAGTGGCACACTCAGGATTATGATGCTTGAAAAATATGACGTTACATTCAAATTTATCCGTTGGAGCCTTGTCAGGAGCACTTCACGATTGTGAGCCATCTCCTCACAATCGTGAGGGACAAATCGTGAGAGGCTCGAACATTTTATCTTTAAAAGGGGCTTCTCTCAAGTTTGAATCCTTGAACTCCTTAGGATCGTGAAGAGCACCCTTAAGATTGTGAGTGGCAATCATGCTTGAAACAACTTCATGTTTTTTTTATTTCAATTGAGCGACACCCTCAGGATTATGATGCTTACATTCAAATTTATTGTTGGAGCCTTGTCAGGAGCACCTCATGATCGTGAACCATCTCCTCATGATCGTGAGGGACAAATCGTGAGAGGCTCGGGCATTTCATCTTTAAAAGGGGCTTCTCCCAAGTTTGGATCCCTAAGCTCCTTAGGATCATGAGGAGCACCCTTAAGATCGTGAGTGGCAATCATGCTTGAAACAACTTCATTTGTTTTTACTTCAATTGATTTTCCTTGTACTATGATCACTTATATGACTTTGAGGAACAACAATAGGGATATTTGAAGACTTCAAATGAGCTTTGATTTGATCTTAATCATTGTTTTAAGTGTAAGTATGATTTTGATTCTAACTTATAGTCACACTTAAGTAAACTTTAACAATTTAAAATTGATTGTTAAAGTTAAAATAAATGTTGATTTGAGATTAATTATGCAAATTGTTAATACTTAATGTGACATTTTAGGAGACACTAGTGATGTGGTAGGTGGGGCCTACTACCACATCAACTAAATATTTATATAAAAAGATTAAATATTTTTAATTTATAGATATTTTGTGTCAAATTTACATAATTAATAACTAATGTTTAATCTAATTATTGAGTTATTTCAAAATAAAATAATATTTACATAATTTTTAACTAAAATTATTATTAAAAAATTTAAAACATATTAATACACGTGTTAAAAATTTTATTAGTATTATGTCATCTATTAAACAAAGAATTTAAATTTAATCCATATATTGATTTTTTAACTTTTCATACATGTATGGACATATATTTAATTTTATCAATATTTATAGTTTTTGATAATGTGAAATATTTTATTTTTTAAATAATTTATTAATTGATTGATGCATCTTCTATTAAATAAATAATACACATTTAAAATTTTATATTTAAATAATAAAGAATTTAAATATTATAATAATAAATAATTTAAATATACAATTACGTGAAATACTAGATATTACATATTTAATAATAAAATGAATATATTTAGAAAAGTTAAGATATTTATATCAAAATTAAAAATTTAAGACAAATTTGCTATATGAATGAAAAATGTTTGATCTTTTTATGCAAATATTTAATTGATATGGTAGTGACCTCACATCAATAGTGTCATCTAGATGCTATGTCAGGACTTTTACACTTAATTTTCATCAAAATTAATTTTAAATTATAATTACTATTAATTTTTCCAAATTAAATTTTTTCAAGATTTTAAATGTGAACTAAAATCGCAACAATTTGAAAAATTTTGATTTTTTAATCAAAAGGCAGTTAACAAATCTACCAAGAGAATAAAAATAGAGGAATTTAATTAATTTTTATCTTATAAGATAGTACCACTGAATTACAATTATATAATAACTTTTAGATAAAGTATTGGAAAATGACTTAATTGCATTATTTTTGAGTGAAATTGATAACACAAAAGTAATTAATTCTTTATTGTTCAAAAAAAGTAATTAATTCTTTAAGAATAATATTGATGTATAATAATTTTAAAATTATTTTCCAGGTTACTTGGAATACACCCACAACTAGTAGGATTCTATTTTGACAATATCCAGCAGATTTTCAACACGTGTACATATGGTATTTCACGCAATCTTAATATAAAAACAAATAATATTCTCAAAAAAAAAATATAAAAACAAATAATGTTTATTTTATTACCAATTTAAATTATTAGAAAGCAAATATAAAAAATAAAAAAATAAAAAAATCATTAAATTGTACTACAAGAGGTGATATTATCATCATTACTTCTCCTTCATAACCGGATTTACGTGACAGTTTTTTTAGAGGGAAAAAATTTTACCAAAAATAAATAAAAAGATAAATAATTAAATTAAAAGAAAAAAAAGAGTTTTTAAAGAAAAGAAACTATCAACTAACACACGACAACAAACATATCTCAGAGAGACTCTCAACGGTTTGTGCCTTTTCTCTTTGCCACACACACACACCTACACCCACATAAATACTTCACACACACAGATAAAAGAGACCCAAGAGTTGTTGCAGAGAAAATTTTGGAAAAAAAATAAAAGGGTCATCTTTTTTTGAGGATTTGGGTTGTTTTGTTTTGCAGGTGAAAAAGAAAAAAAAAAAAATGGAAGCTAAAGAGGAAGTTATTTCTGTTGAGCTGCCAGCTCCTTCTGCTTGGAAGAAAATGGTCTGTAAAGTTTTGAACTGTACCTCTTTTTATAGATGTACTTGTTCATATTTGAATACTACACAGGTTCTGTTTTCTTGGGGTGTTGAATTGTGGAATTTTGGTATTAATTTGGTGTCTTTTAGTGTAAAGATGGTGTTTTTGTTTCTGGGTTTTGGTTGTTGTGTTGTAGGAATTGGGTAACTGTTACTATTTGGTGTTTTCTTGAATTGGTTATGATAAGGGTTTTTGGTGCAATTTGATAGTTCTGGCATGAATTTTGTGTTTAGTATCACCTTGTTGGTGTTGGTGGTGGTAGTTAGGGTTATATTATCCCCAATTTTATTTCTTTCCCCTCTTTGGAAAGGTTTGGCTTTTTTCTCAATTATTTTAGGTTAATTATGGAGTGATAAGGTAACTGCACCGCTACACTGTCCATTACTTTTCTAAAATCGACCAAGGTTTCCTTTTGTATCTCTTCTATTTTCCTGGAACCAAAGGGAGATTTTTTGTTCCCTTTCCATAATAAATAGTCTGTTTTAACTTCTTATGGACTGAAATCAGTAAATTGTTTAAAAGTTCTTATTGTTTTGGTGTTTTTATTTTGAATTCTTGTGAAATCTGATGCATTTTTGCTTGCACTCATGGTTATGGTGCTTAGTGATTTCTCTTGTATTTGCTGCATAAATTGAAGTGATGAAACATTGTTTTTATAATTGTGGTGAACAACAAACTTTGAAGCAACATGATAAATTGAACTTCTACCATTTAAAGTAATAGCATAATAGGTCATTGTCATTGTTCCTGAGAAAGATTTTTAGCAAGGAGATATTTCCCCTGTTTTCGGGGATACAATGGTTTCTGGTGCAAATCTTAATTGCAAAAGGTCAACACTTTTGTCTTTCCTTAACATTTTTCCCTCTTTATCAAAGCCTCTGCTCTTTTTGTTTTTCTCCTGCCTTAAAAAAATGGTTTGAAAGTGAAGAACTTCGCCATTTTTTTTGAAAGTGGATAACTTTTTATCTGCTTTCCCTTAACATTTCCATTCTACTTCCTCGATCCTTTGGTGATTCAAACAGAGTGAAGATTTGACCTGTCTTGGTAGAATTAACTCATATCAGTTATAACTAATTGTTTAATTAGAAGATGCAGGTTATTGTATGTAGCAGTAATTTAATTGCTGGATGCAGTCGAAGAGAAGGGGAAGTTGGGTATGTGAGAACTGACAAATAAAGTGACTTGATTCAATATCTAGCCCTCAAATGCCAAAGCAGATAGTTTATTATTGGCTTTATATCTCAAAAGAAGTTATTTTCTTTACTAAAATGAAATAGAAAGTGATAAATAGGGTTATTAAATTAAGGAAAGAGATAGCCGAGTTCTTAGTTAGTACCTATTGATTTGTTCCAAGATCCTGATTATTCTTCTAGAGAGGTTTTATGAAAGACAGTCTCTTATGCAATTCATGACTTCAAGATCCCTTATTTAATATTTTATTATTTCTTCTTCCAAGTTCTGATTGCCCAATTTTGTAACTATAAATGATTGGAGGCTATGTTCCGTGAACTGTGATGATATAAAAGTGTGCTGGCTGAACTTCCTTTGAGTAATTCAGTGATCTCTTATTGTTCTTCTCTATAGGTTGCCAAGCACCATAGAACTGGTGTTTGTCTTTGCAATACTGAAACATTTGCCTTTCATCCATCAGAATAACCGACTGATTTGTTTTGAATGAGGAAAGGAATAGTTATTTATTCTCGAGATGCACGTTAATGGCATTTGATTCCTGTCACTTCAGTTAACACTATGAATAAGAATTCAGGCATTTCAGGATCTGATACAGGTATTAGATGCAAAGATATTGAGTTTAATGGAATTACAAATAAAACCTTCCTTGTTGAGGTGATGGTGTACTACAATAACTACTTGGATAATGTAATTATGACAAGGGCATGTTTATAATTGGCATTACAATAGAGTAGTTTCTGAGCTAAGGCTACTTGATGACGCTCTTAGGCTAATCTGGACATTGCTTGAACTAAAATTTGGTCCTGGGCTAAGTTTCCTAGGACTTGGTGCCTGCAATATCATCAATTTTTTCTAAAAGTTTAAACCTTCAAGCATGTATTGCAGCTTATAAGTTATATATATGATGCATTAAGATATCAGAGAATGGAACTGGATTATGCCTTACCCTTTTCCCAGGCCGTGTTGCTTAAAAGATTCATATGCATCTATAGGTACTGATATTCTGGTTGCTTGGAGGTAAGTTTAAGTATTAGTCATGAAGTCCTTTCAGAAATTGGGTCATTTTGTTTTAAGGGCACATACATTTGTGCTGGTCCATTTTGAGTTATGTCAGTTGCCCTGGTTCTTTCTAAATTCACTGCATTTGTTTGTTGAAGATGCTAAGTTTTGAGCATGCATCGACCGTGGCAGTTGTACACCTATTTTGACGACCGGAAGGTGGGATAGTTACACTCAATGGTTAATCAGGCTGGATCCAAATGGGTTGAGGATATAGGAGCTTTAGGGCTAACCTATCTCGTGATAAGCTTATTTCCAACTTTAAAAAGCTTCGTTTAAAACTCTACCACTTGTAGTCGACATAGAAAATGCTTCTGAAGAATTACCGCTGGTACTTTAGCTCAAGATTGTTGGTAATTGAGCAATTCATTTATGTACTCAAGGTTGTTAGTTGAGTAATTCTGCAGCACACACCATAAATAAGAAGGGCACTTTGCGTTCATGTTTCTTTTCTCCATCCAGTAGTGTGGTGAGCAGGCTAAAATCTGCAATTTGGGTGAGAGAAATGATTTGGGGGCAACAAATGGATAGATGAGAGCTAGCTTAAGCAGAGCTGGAGGAGTAGGCAAATGAAATTCTGGTTTTATAACTTATGATGACCATTATCATTATTATAATTCTGTGTTTCCACCAGAACTTACACTTGCTTCATTCAAATGTCTTTCTAAACAATATTTGGAAGTTCTACGCTATGTTGATAGTGATCTACTGTGCTGTCAATTGACAATGTTATGGTAGTTTACTGAACTAAGGAAACACAGCTTTAGGAGATTGGAGGCAATATGTTGAGTTTTCATGAAGAGTTGGATAAAGATGGTGCTTACTTTGGGAACTTCGGTTAAAATATATCTCAAGAAGATTTTGAGTAGTAATTGATAAATTTCATATGCTCAAACATTTTGTTTTTTTTGTTATGTAATGTAATTATGGAATGTGCTGTAAGGGAGTTAATACTTGAGTAACTTGTAAACTAAGAGCTTTCGGTTGGGTGCATACTGACTGAATTAGAGTAGATTGTTTTGATAACTGCAATAAAAACCAGGAGTGCGGAGAGATATCTCAAGTGATTATTCTAGAGATTGAGAATGATGAATGCAGATATAATGAGAGCTCACAAGAAAGAAAAGATGAGGATAAAATTGAGTTAGTTTGATAGTGTCAATTTCATGAAATATGGAAGAAATTAGATCTAGTATCATGATCTTATGATGTTTATGATGCCATTGCTTGATTATCCAACTGGAAATCTGGCAGAAAAAGATTATTTTGTGTCTCTTGTTTCATTCTTATTTATACATGGATTATTCATCTTGGTTGTTGTGTGTGTTTCTTGTTGCATGAAAATTATATTCTTTTGTTGTTTTACAGTACTTGCCCAAGAGAGCTGGCACTCCAAGGAAGAGTGAAATCATGTTCATTGCTCCAACTGGGGAAGAGATTAATAGCAGGAAACAATTGGAGCAGTATCTAAAAGCACACCCTGGCAATCCTCCGATAGCTGAGTTTGATTGGGGTACTGGAGAGACACCAAGGAGATCAGCAAGGATCAGTGAGAAGGTCAAGGCAACTCCAACGCCAGAAAAAGAGCCTGCAAAGAAGCGAGGTCGAAAATCATCATCAGGTTCTAAGAAGGATAGCAAGGAAGCAGAATCTGCCCCTGAAAAAGGTGAAGGTGAGAAGGAAATTGAAATGCAAGATGCCGAAGGAGTTGGGAAGGAAAATGCTGAGGCTGGAAAAGAGAAAGATGTTGCCAAGGGAGATCAGAGTGGGAAGGGAGATGAAGAGGAAGCTGGCCAGATGAAGAATGCTGATACTGAGGAGGAAGCTAATAAGGATGTGAAGGTCCAAGAGGATGCTGGTGATGACAAGGCAAGTGCTGAAGGTACCCAGCATGCAACAAAACGTGCTGAAGAAGTTGTTTCTGGTGAAGGAGCTGCAGGGAAGGTGCCACAAGCTGTGGAGAAAGAGATTGTCCCAGGTGATAAGAAGGATATCCCAGATACTGCAAATGGGGCAGCAGCGAAAGAGAATGCTAATGGAACAGTCCCTGTATCTGAGGGAGATATCAAAGAAAAACCAGATATACAGGATAATAGTGCTAAGTGTAACATTCCTGTAGATGGAGTATCCAAGACAATGGATGGGGAAATTACAGAAAATGGTAAGGTAAACCAACCAGGTCGAGCTGATGCCCAACAAAATTCAGCTCCTCCTGTGAGCTGCTGAATGTAATGCACTATTGTCCATGATCTGTGGTAGTCTTATCATAGCTCTCTGCCTTGTTTAGTTCTGAACTTCTGATGACTTTTTGGATTCGTTGGATGACTGTAACATTAATGTTGTCGTTGTTGTTAGATTCCATTGTATGTTTGATACTTAGATTTAATGTATGTAGGTAAATTATGCATCTCCGATGTCCTCAGAGTAGGTTGTAGTTTCTGTAGCTTTTGTTACATTGTGCAGGAACCTGAGATTGTAGACTTTTGAACTTTTCTCAACTGGTATGATTAAGGACTAAACTAAGTGTTATGTGCTTGTCCTGCTTGTACATTTTCTTACTTTGGCATGTAAACTGTACGTACGATTCCCCGTACACCCATCTTATATTTTGCAGGGCGGCAGTGGGGATTTTTTCATCTGATGATGGAAGCGGCAAACTGGAGTTGGAATGTGATATCTGGAATCTTAAAATTTACTTAGATTAGACCATAACACTTTTGGTTGTTAAT
Organism: Mallotus japonicus; assembly: GCA_949634005.1. Classification (NCBI taxonomy): domain Eukaryota; kingdom Viridiplantae; phylum Streptophyta; class Magnoliopsida; order Malpighiales; family Euphorbiaceae; genus Mallotus; species Mallotus japonicus. The sequence goes on along the minus strand of CATIWK010314142.1, from coordinate 1,599 downwards.
GCATGTATTAATAACATGAACACATTTATGTTAAGATTCAACTGCTGTAAGGAAAGCTCAGTTCATGTAAACTAACACCCAGCAACCATCCGCACAAAACATCCGGAAGTTTTGACATACAAGCTTTGAGCAGGTGAATACCAATTAATGTGGTTTCTGCTTTGTACTGTTAAAAAAAATGAAGAACCAGATATCCCCACCAAAGAAAAGTATAAATATGACAAAACTCTCATCTTTCAATCTTTCTTAGTGGAGAAAAAACCATTTCATGGATAAAAGAATCCTGGAATAGAAAGGGGAATAGAAGAAAAAGGTTTACTTTGGGAGTAAAGTTAAGAATCTGTACCAAGCCCTCTTCAAATCATCTTCGTTTTGTTGATCCAACAAGTAAAAAGTCAAGAATCTTCTTCTTTCCAAGATACAATTAAGGCTAAAGAATCTTTTTATTTTAGATTTCTTGAGAGGTGTTATGGCATACCTCAAGAGCAAGAATTGGATTATCATCCAAAGGGTTAATCCTTTTGCTTCTCCTTTTAATAAATTGCAAAATATTGAACCATATTCTCTCCTTTTCTACAAATGGATTGCACTTTTCTTGATAATCTCTCCGTCTTCAGACTTATGGGTTTCTCTTCTTTCTTTCTTTGGCTTCTCCTCATCTTCTCTGTCATATTTTCTAATGGTATGCACTCTTTAATCTTTCTCCTTCACTTTTTCATTTTCTAATGCTATGCTATGCTATCTTTTAGGATGGATGATGTGTTGAATGAGCCATTTATATGTTATTGCAAATATATTGAGCATAACAATTTAAGGATTTAAGCTAAATGTATAGTGTAGTAATTTTTACCATTTCTTGAATTTGCACCATATAATGTGCACCACTTTGTCTCTGTAACCATGATCAAGATTTTGTCAGCTTGTGATGGTGAAACTTCGCATAATGGAGCATTTTTTTTTTGTCTCTGTGTTGCAGTTTTGACAGGGCATGCATTCACAGGAACATATGGGGTAAACTATGGCAGGATAGCGGATAATTTACCAGCGCCAAGTAGTGTGGTGACACTTCTCAAAGCTGCAAAGATTAAAAACATTAGAATCTACGACGCAGATCATGAAGTCCTCGAGGCTTTCAAAGGTTCTGGGATTGAAATTATAGTTGGACTTGGCAATGAGTACTTGAAAGAGATTAGCATAGGCGAGGATCGTGCGATGAACTGGATCAAAGCAAATGTGGAGCCATTCCTTCCTAAAACTAAAATTGTTGGAATCGCTGTGGGAAATGAGATCTTGGGTGGTGATGACCATGAGCTGTGGGAAGTTTTGCTGCCCTCAGCAAAAAATGTCTATGATGCACTTAAAAGGCTCGGTTTGGAGAAGAAAGTTGAGGTCTCTAGCCCAAATTCAGAGGCTGTTTTTGCCAGTTCTTACCCACCATCAGCATGTGTCTTCAAGGAAGATGTGCTTATATACATGAAGCCATTGTTGCAGTTCTTTTCGCAGATTGGTACGCCTTTTTACATCAACGCGTATCCTTTTCTAGCCTACAAGAGTGATCCTGAGCATATTGACATGAACTATGCTCTTTTCAAATCGAAT